>VUQI01025694.1:0-24215 GCA_015106735.1 Paratilapia polleni | reverse complement strand
GTTTATAGAATAAAACAAAAATGTTCATTTTACTCAAACATATACCTATAAATAGCAAAATCAGAGAAACTGATCATTTTGCAGTGGTCTCTTAATTTTTTCCAGAGCTGTATGTTTGACCAATGATGTCACTGTGGCTACGTGCATCTTCTATACTGTCTATGATTACACTCCAGCGCTCTCATCCAAATATGGTCACATCCAGTTTAAAAACAAACAAAAGACCAAGATATCTACAGCCAAAATGCCAAATTGTAAGCTTTAATACAGTAGTGAATAAACCTGTTACAACATCATGGCTATGCTACGCCCATCTTTTACGTACAGTATATTGATCTTCCACACAGGGCATAGCACAGTCCTGTTCGAGACATCCTTCTCAAATTCTATGCTTGTCTTGCCTTCTCTAAAGTCTAAAGTGTTCCCAAAAGTCACAAATTTTCTGGATCCATCCATAATTAATAGTTAACTGAATAAACTGCTACTACAACTACTACTATCAAGCACTGAACAATCCTCAGCAAATCCCCAGTGTTCCCACCACAGTAATGGCAACACCTCATCCTGATTGGCCGCCTACATTTTATGCACCAGTTCACAGGGCAAATGTAAACTTGTTTACTGAAACAATATTGTGGGTAAAAAGTTAACCTGTACAACAATGAAGATGATAACAGCATTTTATCATTATGAGTGTGTTTTCCACCACTACTTGTATCATTCGGTGCTTAAAAAGCAAGTTCAGTAATCACATTATTCCTCTAAATGTTCAGATGCATACATATTATAAAAAAAATGAACTTTTATCATCTGGCTCTGGCTTCATCTCCACTGAGATTCAAAAGATTAAATATGGACATCTGGCTCTAATAACTAACACATGAGTATGTGTATGTACAAAGAGACAAAAGGCAGGCTATTCAACAGATGTCCAACAAATGCTTTTAAAGATAAAGCCAACTGACCAAGAAGCGCAGGTTAAAGTTTAACATTTTGTAACCGCTTTTAGTGTCATAAAACATGTGTTACATTACAGGGGACAGTGTTTTAAAGAAGAAGGCAAAAGTAAATCATCTGTTTCAACTTAAAACCTGAATCCTTATCTAGCTGCACTATTTGTTCCTTTTTCTAAATAAAGGAAAACCTTGAGGAAAAGGTTATCTGCCACTCTGATCGCCTCCTTTGTGATCCAAAAAGATGTTTCATTCTTCACATAAGTTGAGTTCACCTCATCTGACTCAGTAAGAGGAAGAAGATAGTGGACATCAGGACACATGACAGGTGCCTGTGTCCTTTTTTTAACTGAAAAAGGCTTTATCCATCCAATAGTTTAGAAATACAGCAAGAACACAGCATTTTTTTTTTTTTACTGAATTTGCTAAATGCCAGTGAGCTGCTACTGCACTCCTCCCTAAGAAGGAAGTGGCTATAAATTTGAGTTTCAGTTCTCTTTTCAGCTGTCGGAAGCAGCACGAAATTGTCAGACGAGGCATTTTTCACAAAGCGTTGTTTGCGAGAAACAAGTTTTATGTTACGGAGTGCTTATTCAGTCCTATTTATTCATTTTTACACCAGCTATGGAAGAATTGCCTGCTGTATTCAGCACAGCATCAATAAAGAAGGAACTGATGTCAAGGAGGATTTATGGCTATAAATGTAGGTACACTGTGAAGCAGACATCAGGGGTAATTAGGGTGATTTCTATTAGATGTTAATTACACTGTGCATGCCCAAAAGGAGACAAGAGCAGACAAGATCCTGGTCTGTGTTTGTGTGCACTGACCAACTTGTGGCAGGCGTTGGATAAAGCAGAATGCCATGCGTCCATCATGCTACATTCGGTGAGGTTTCATGCTGTCATTCAGCTGTCCTGGGCTAAAATTCATCGTGAGTTAGTATTAGCTCCTAATGTCCTGTGCACCTATCAGTCCCATTTTCAAAATCTGCTGACAGGCTGCACATAAGCAGCAAAAACTCTCCCTTGTCTCAAACTTGGCTGAGGTGCAGGACAAACTCTGAGTCCTCCATATCTCTCAAGAGTGTAATCCCTTCAAAGGAGCTTTGATAAGAAGTAAATTATATAATCCTTCCTGACAGACAGAAAATCCAAGTCATAATGGGATCCTTCCTCCAAAATTTCAAAGTTAAGCTCCACTTCTCTTTGGCATAGAAGTATATGTGTGTGTGTGTATTGTGCATGAGACTGTACAGTAAAAACATCCTACCTGGTATACTTTTGTAGAAAAACAGATAGCTGTCAAAGTCTCCTTTGGGCTCCTTCCATGCAACCAGGAGTTTGCTTGAGCTCAGCACTTTGAAACGCAGTTTCCTTGGAGCTGGAACTGAAAAACAATTTTACAGTTAAATTAGCTCCAATAAAGTTTGGAAATTATTAAAAATTGAAAAATATGTTAATGGAAGAAAATGATATTAATTAAAAACTTCCCAGACACTATTCATTATAAGTGGAAAAAAGTCAGCAATTAAACCCAAAACGGCCACAAAAAGCTGCAAATCAAAATGACTTCGAGAGGAAATAAATTAATGAATGGTAGGATGGAAGGACACACAGGGGGCTGAGTGAATATCAGTTTTGAAGGTCCCACAACTGTGAGAGCAACACATAAGGCAGGTCAGCATGGTGTAGAGCTCAGCTTCAAATTGCTTTAGCCCAAAGTAGCATGAAGGAGAAAAAATTAGAGGAAATTCTTCAAGTCAAATTCTCTTCTTATGATAAATAAAACTAATACATTTATGTTACAGAGAAGTGAAGAGACAAAAAAAGCAGTAAAAGCTTGTTCCTTTGCATATGTGTGCACTTTTCTAATGTATAGTTTATATATAATGGAGAAGTGAGTGGTGTACAGTAGCATCATCATCTTATACTTTGCAGCCCTCTGTCAATGAAAACAGATCTGCAGTGGCCTGTTAAAAATGGTGACAGCAGCCTTTCTCTGCATGAGTTTGTGTTTGTGCAGACTGTGGTTTCTAACAAACACAGACAGCACATTTTGTCAAATCAAAGTGTGGTAGAGGGGCAGAGGACTGTTTCTAATCTACAGACAGAGAAAAGAAAGGAAGCAAGAACAGAGAAGAGCCTAATGTAGGAATTAGTAGGAATGCTACTCATTCGTCTCAGATGAAAACAGACATAATCTTTATGTCTTTGATATATATCCCCATTTCACCCCTTTGTTATATTATTCCATGTTAGTTTGAATACAAAGGATAGAGGCCCAACGCACATACTAATGTCACGCTTCCTCAAAAAGCGGATCCATTTTGCAGACAAACAGAGAAAGCCAGTTTCTTGGGATAATTTTAAAAAATAGGAACTTTAATATTAACAGATATGAAAACAAAAATGTGTGCATGAGGCAGGTTAATCCAAAACACTACTACAAAAACAACAAAGGCCAACAACAGGGAAGACTCTGGCTTGAGGGGAAGCAGCGACAACAACCTGACGATTGGGGGAAAGATGCAGACTAAATACAGTACAGACCAGGGAGAGAGCGCACGGAAGAGAACAGTTAGGCTTATTCACACACTAATGAAGGTGGGAAAATAACAAATGAGGGAAGTAAAAACACAGAAAACCACGTGAGGATTAAACCTTCAAAATTAAACAGGAAGTAAATTGAAAGAGGGAACCACTGGCAACAGTGAGACATGGAGGGGAACAAAGGGGGCACATGAAAAAGGAAAACACTCAAAACAAGAACTGAGAATTATAATAAGAATACAAGAGGTGCAGGGTGTCAGGAGTGAAGTTCTTTGGGTTATGCAGTACACTAATTTTAATTAAGTCAAGACAAAACTTAATATTTGTAGCGAAGGATCTGGTTTACTCATTTTTTAGGACATTGTTAATAGGAAATAAACAGAATGAATCACAATTTCTATCCATTCTCTCATTATCTGACTTAATTCCAAATAAAAATGGGACAAAACGGTATGAAATCATAAAGTTCCACAACTCCACCCATAAAAGTCCAATAACATTTGGCCAGTCTCCCTTTATAAGTCAGTCTTTAGATGACTCCATGGAAGTTCTTTTCTGTCCACTTGCGCTTCTGCAGTTCATTCTGGATCTCCACCAGTGTGTCAAAAAGGCAACCATTCAAGCTGAATTTAATTTTGGGGAAGTGGGCGAAGTCGAAGGGAGCCAGATCTACAACTTAGCATAACTATGCATGGACAGTTTGACCTGGGGGGACAAATTCGTAGTGCACAGTTAATGTCAAATAACACAACGATCATCCTCTTGGTCATACTCCCAACCTGATGCACTGCTTTTGGGCTTGGGAAACTCTTCATCTAAAAACAGCTGTTTGGATCATTACCAGAGACCCAGCTCTCATCCTCACTGCTGATCTTCCACAAGAAAATTGGATCCATTTAAAACAGAAGTTGATGTTTGCTCTTCAGGGTGAAAGTGCAGGGGCATAAGTGGAAGTGGTCAGAATAGGACTTCCACAGAGTGATCTGAAAACAGCAGCGACTGGGAGCGGTCCAGAGGTGCAAAAGGAGATTATCCCGAAGGGGAAATCAGGTAAATAGATAAGGTTTTTACTTTTTCACACCTAGTAACTGATGGGATCATGGGACGTTTGGCACACATGAGCAGATTATGAGTCAGGAAATTGTTGAGAAAGCCTGAAATGTTTCCCCCACTGGTGATATAGCAGAGAACGTACATGTCAAAGAATCCCTTTAAGCAGTAATAAAGCTTGAAGGACTTAGTATTTTAACTGCACACCCAAATAATCTTTCAGTCTACAGAGACTGTTGCCCACTGTCAACTACAATAGTGAGTGTGAACATGTGAAGAGCCTGCATTAGGCATGAAGGAGAAAGTCAAAAGCAGGTGATAATACACTGACAAATCTGAGATATACTGTTCAGGATTTTCACACAGAGGTGAGAACAGACTTCCAACTTTCTCAACGGAAAATCCCATTAAAGCCATAACAAGAAGGCACTGTATCTTCTAAATTGCTCTTATAGTATAAGTGAAAAAGTTAGAAATGCAGGGCTCAGCTTGGTTAATAGCCACATATTAAAAAAAATGATGACCTTCACTATAATCTCTAGTCACACACCATGATATTTCTATACAATTCTGCATTTTTTTAAGTAAATACCTTTCTCTAAAAGTTCAACTCATCAAAACTAACGTCAACCTTTCCTTCCAAACAACTTTAAAATGTTAGTCATGGTATTACTTCACAAGTTTAAAGTCAAGTCCCAACTCTTAGAGAAGCCAAAAAAGAAACAGAATCCAGGCTCAAGTTGTCAAACGAGGACAACTTCTCAAACTTTTCATCAGTAGACCGCCTGATGCTGTTTGATCGCTTTGCAGCCACACGGTGCAGCACTTCAGTTTTACATTTTGCTCGCTGCTTTTCTTAAGTAATCACACCAACCATCAAACACTCAAAATGCATAGGATGTAACTGTATAATTACACAACACAATGAGAATCTATGAATAATTTAAGTGAGCGATAGAGCTGGCTAGGTTATTACTTTGGTATCATTTAGTGTGTCTGATAGTAGGTGAAATGAGTTGGCAGACAGGGGACTAATGACGGGGTGACAATTGCCTTGAATGCCTGGAACTTTGCTTGGCACGCCAATGGACACACATACACACACTGGATAATAAAAAAAACATAATGTAAAATCTAAATGAGCCAACTATAATCCTGAATGAAAGTCAAGATCTTTACGTCAGAGGCAATGCCAGAGGCAGCAACTATGATTAATGAATATGGACATAAATGCTGTGGATGCTGACAGGACACAAGGGTCTCTGATGTAAATTACCCTTCAAAATCCGACACGCCTGTTCTTGTTTACCACCGTACAGCCGTAAATATCATCCAAGAGCTCCACATTTTGCACTCACTCTCTAAATCTAAAGATGTTTTTGTGAAACACATTAGACATCCACGCTCTGTAGCTCACAATAAAATACTTTGTGGAAATACTAGACCTGCCCTAAACTTACATAGTGCATACCCATCTGTAACACAATGGTATATTAAACAGGCCAGAGTAATTTATCTGAAAGAGTTACACCACTGGAATCAGGTAGCCCCCAACAGCTACTCGCAGGAGCTTCTTGGCAGGTAGTAAATGCTGCTCCAAACCTCTGGCAGAATCTTCACAACTTCAGCATAGCAACAAAATTTAGCTCCAGTAAATAGTCTGAATCACTGAGGCTTCAATGAAAAAGAAATTACACACCCCCAGTGTGAAAATTACACAAATGCTTTGAAAAAAGATATTCAACATGTTCTCTCCTTGTGCAGCCGAACCTTAATTCACAGCGTCTAATTTCAAGGCTAAACTTGAGTAATCTCCCGACTCTGTAGGGAGTCTGAACTCGAAAAGTCTTTTAACTGGAGGCCCAGTATGAACTGGAATTATCTGGGTTACAGCGATACAAGCACAGCTTGATGCCCCAGTTTGAGAAGAGATGACTCTTCCCAGGATTAGGAGCGGTGAAAGCTAGCAGGGATTCCTGGTAGATGAGCAAATGCTTGCTGTCCAATCCTCTGCTTCACTTCATCTTCTCTCTCAGTCCTTGTCTCTGTTTCAAACTTCCTCTGCTTTCTTCTTCCCATCTTCTGATTTGGCTCACTGTCCACTCTATGTTGGCTTCATTTCATCCAGCTTCTCTCCTGTGCTATTTCTTCCCTTCTTTCTTCTTCCTTGCTCAACAATCTCTCTATTCAACTTCCACTGAGCTCTCTTTTTTCTTTTTGCTCTGTTTTGTCTCATGTCTTTCCTTTGTCTCCTCTGAGCTTTCTGGTTTTTCTCAGTCTCTCTTTTCATTGCCAGCCGCCTCTTTCCTCGCATCTCTATTCACTCTTTACCTCTCCTTTGCCTCTCATTTCTTTAATTTTCTCATCTTCTTTATCTTCATCACTTTCTTTCCACCCTTTGTCCTCTCCTTTCCACTTTCACCCTCTGCTTAAGTCAATAATACTTTTGATTCTTCTTCTCTCTTCCCTTCGTTTCCTTTTATCTTCATTCCTATACTTCTTCCATTTAATTTTATTCCTCCTCCTTTCAAGTCCTTGGTTTTCTTTTTACAGAAAAAGCCTAGTACTGGCTCCACTATGAGTATCCAGGCTACAGTACCTTCACTAATACTCAGGATTTATGTATGACAACTGTTGGCTTGTGCTGTCACCACAAGATAGCTACTGTACAGTACATGAGAGGGATGAGGGAAGTGTGTAGGAGTGTGTGTGTGTTTGTGTGCATGCATTTAATGTCTGTTCAGCACCACAGCAGGTGTCGTTCAATGTGATCAGGGTCTCGTTTTGTACAAGAACTACTCTGTTCACCAAGACAGCACTTAACCCAAATTCACTCTGGCTTTTTCCTTCCAGCTCTCCACTCTTTTTATCTTCTCTGCTGCTTTCATGGAACACTTTTCTCTTTTATCACATCTTCTCTTCTTATCTCCCAGTTTAAACATCCTTCTACCTCTCATCTTCACTTATATTCTGCTCTTTTATCAATTTATTTTATTATCGTCTCCCTTTTTCCCCCCTTCCCAAGTGGTTTAGCGACTTACCACTTTTTTTCCCCCTCCCTTTCATAGCTTACCTGTGTAAGTGATGCCTTTTTCCTTCTACACTCATCTCTCTACTATTGTGTGTGTGTGTGTGTGTGTGTGTGTGTGTGTGTGTGTGTGCGTGTGTGAGAGAGTGTGAAATCTCTCTTTAAGACTGGCTGAATATTAAGAGTCTGTTGAAAAATCTGTCCCCATGTGCAGTCTGGTGATAGAAGCCATAATATTCAGCATACTTGCCAACCATCTGTGAAAAAAAAAATTGCACCATAAAATAGTCAGTTGGGCTAATTCTGCAGCAGACTGACATTAAACAGGAAGGAAATAATAAATTTTGGAGTCTACTACACTAACACATTTTTAAAGTTCAGGTCAGTGTTAAGTGCAAAGCAAAAAAGTAAAATTACTTTCTAAAGAATAATCTGGTGTAATTTACCCAAGTCGTAAAATTGTCCTTGTCAAGTTACACAAATGAAATTAAGGATGAATCAATATATCTGCCCCACAATATTGTAATGACTATACTGTATATTGTGTTGTCTCTGTTGCAAAGATCATCATCTTTGAACAAAATGTTTTTTGGGGGTTTTTTTTGTATGTATGTCCTCGTATGGGGGTAGTGGGCTTATTTTACAGCATTGACACAATAAAGTCAAAATTGTTTAACAAACTATAAAACATTTTAAATGAGCAGAATGAAATATAAGATGCAGAAAAGCCAAACTGTAATGTCTCCATATGAGGACACAGAGTCTTAGGAGGATAAAACAGCAGCAGTTTGTAAAAACATTCCTTTGTTTCATGGGCACAGATGGGCGAATAAATAACAGTAATTAAATAAATAAATAAGCAAAAAAAAAATTATTGGTACCATCATTGGCCAAATTACACTGGTCAACAGTTTTTCAGACGTTACCGTTTCTGATGGACTGTGATGTGCCGAGTCCAAATATGACAATAAATAGAGCTGACTGGGTATTATTTACAAGATATTTAATTTTTTACATTTTACACCTACTTTACATTGTTTAAATGTAATGCACTCACATTTATATAGCACTTTTCTAGTCTTACTGCCCACACAAAGCACTTTGTTCTATACACTTCATCTACCTCACATCCATGGCCAATTTACAATCCCAAATTTAACTAACATGCACGTCTTTAGACTGTGGGAGGAAGCTAGAGTACCTGGAGGAAGCCCACACAGGCCCCAGCTGGGGTTCAAACCAAGAATCTTCATGCTGCGAGGCAACAGTGCTAACCGCTGCACCACTGTGCTGCCCATGAGGGCTAGAATATTATATTACAATACAATATGTTAGAAGGTATAGCAGAGTTATTCCACCTCAATTCTCTCTCTCTCTCTCTCTCTCTCTCTCTCTCACATTATTATTTAGAGCCCAGCCTGCCAAGCCAGGTCAAGATAATGTGTCTAGGTGGGATGCTGTGACATGTATAAATGTCAGTTTCATCAATAACCCAGAATATTATGACATGTGGATATGTTGGTTTCATCACTTGGATGTCTCCCCAGCCAAACTTATTTAATGATTTAACAACGCAGGGCACCAAGAGAGGAAATGCAGAGGCTATATGTATTTCACTGGTGCAGGTTCTATGAGTCACAGCACTTTCAGTGGCATGTTTTGAAAGAAAATTAAAAATATTAATTGTGGAATATTTTAATATGCTTTAACAAAACATATAGCTTTACTTTGCAGCATTACAAATTTTCTGCTACTAGGAAGGTCAAATCTAAGGTCAGAGTAGGGGTCAAAAGGTCAAAGAGAGATACCATAACAAGAGGGCAAATTTGAAAATTAGCACCAAACCCCACTTGGGCCATTTTTGCCAAAATTCAGCAGTTATTTAAGAACTTGTGGTCTTAAAACTGACCTAGCAGCATATCACAAAAACTAGAGTCAACCAACAATTTTAAGCACAATTTTTTGTATCAGTGACTCAAATTTTAAAAAACGCTCTACATCTATTTGGGAATCATTTTAGCTGTAGACCATCGTTATTACTTTAAACATCAGAAGCAACACAGAAAGTGTCAGGTGACGCAGGACAGAGCCCCATTTGCAATACATTTAGGCAGATTTGAACAACAAAACAAGACCCTTCACTGGCTGTTAAAAAGATTCCAAGCTATACAATGTCCATAAGTAAAAACAAAACAGGAATCCTCAAAAAAGGTGCACAAGGAGCAAGAGGCAGATACACAGGGAACAAACAGACGATCTGACAAAGGGAAAGACAAGTCTACAGGGAGAACGAGGAACAGGTGGAAACAATCGAGGTGAGGCAGGAAGAATTCAGACAGGTGAAGACTATAAACAGGTGGAAATTTGGGAATCAGAGGGAAGAATGTACAGGAGACAAGCAATTAAAAACAAATAACCAAATTTAAAAAGGAAGTGGAAACCAAGAGACGAAGGCATAAACAAGACAGAGACAAACGAGGACCAGAACATACTTTGAAAAAAAAAAACATCTGTAAAATTACAATACAATGTACCATTTTAAACTGAAGGAATTTTCCGTTTTAATATTTTACGGATATTTTTCCATATTGTCCAATCACAAATTTAATTTGACCATTTATGGAAATGCCGTTAAAGTTCTGTAAAAACAAAACAAAACAAACACAAAAAAAAAAAAAAAAAAAAAAAAAAAAAAAACAACAAAAAAAACCAAAAAAAAACAAACAAGAGACGCAGAGGAAAAAGACAAGCAGAGAGAAAGGGAGAGAGTGATATGAGAAAATGTAGTTTTATTGCACCCAAGGTGTCAAGCTGTTACTTTCAAAGGACTTTTTATCATGCATTTGACTTAGTGTGTATGCATTAAGCTAGCCTTGGGTTGGTTCGGATGTGATCACTGACAAGCCCGCTTATGGAGGGAGTTAAATGACAGACTAATCAGAAACCCTGATTGTTGAACAAATTAGTGTGGGTTAACACTGTTACATGAAGTCATTACAGCTTTGTTACTGCGTTACCTTGATGTAGGTGCAATTCCTTTAGCCATTGTTAACAGGAAATTAGTTTTGGAGAACAACTGGGAAAAGACTGTCTAAATGATCTGTTTATATTATCTATCTGAATCCTATAATATATTCATGAAAATAAAACCATAGTATAACTGTTGTGATAGTTGTGTTGTGAGCTCTAAAAATTACTGAAAAGGGATGATGGAAGAGTGGTCTGTCATTTATAGGAAAATTCTAAATCCTAAAGCCAAGAACAATTAACACACTTGTTTGAACTACCTGGATTTGACAGGCTCTGCAATCACCTGACCAAAGCTGGTGGCCAAGTTTAAAGCTTTAGATGACCTACAGTGACTCCAAGCCCATGGCCAATATGAGAGCAAGTGGGTGTAATAAAAATTATAGAATGCACAATATACATTTGTCTTATCAGTAACTGAATGTTGTCGTATTAAGGTTAAATGGTACTGCAGTTATTTAGGATCTTATAATATTGTCTGATGTTCTTTCTTTCAAACATTTAAGACTGCATATTGCAGCTTGTATAAATCTAAGGTCAAAGAGTGTGGTTGCTCGTCTAATCTAAAGAAAACATGATTATTTTCAAATCCACAGCACTTAAAACAGCAAGAGGAACATGCCATGCAGCAAGAGAAGGATGCCACACTGTTTCAATTAGTGCCAGGTAAGGTCTCCCACACAATATGTGCATCTCTGACTTGTGTCTTGTCAAACTAGAATGACTAAAAAAAAAATACAAAAAATACAAAAAAAAACCCCAGACATACCTACACTACTATACCAAAAAATCCTAAAGCTAAATTAAATCTGAAGTTATGTTATCTAAGAATATAGTAGTAATGGTGTGACATCTTTTAAAGCACATACTCAGTGCTAAAGTATTCAGATTTTGATGAAAGTAAAAGTTAAGATAAAACAAAAAAATAAACAAAATCTTTGCTAAAGAGTATGACTTCTTATCAAAGCTTGTCAATAAGAAGATAGTCAAGCCCAGTTATTATATGACAATTAAAGTCTTTACTTTTCATCCATGTGAGAGCGCATCTTCTTGAGCTTCTGCATGATACTGCTAGTCTCACTTCCAGAGATGGAGAGCGAGGGAGAGGGGCTGCGGTTATCATCAGCATGCCTCATGTCAGTGGAAGCTGGCTCAGACCCTAGGGTTTCTGACACTGGGGTCTCCTGGAGCATGGATAATGGACACACACAGAAAGGTAGATAATTAATAAAGCCAAACAAACAAATGAGCACATCAGCACACCATCTGATCAAGACTCTACCTGTTTCGAACAAAAATGAACTGAACTGAAATCTCCTTAATCCACCTGTTCTTCTGTATGAGCTCTAAAGGTGATGAGTGACTGAGCTACTTACAGGTGGTGCTTCAACCCCAGCACACTTGAGGCGCTCCTTCAGTCTGAATGTTGAGTTTCTCATCCGTTCAATCTCCTCCTGCTGTTTTAGCAACAACTGCCTTTCCTTCCTTGCTGCTTTGTTGGCCTCCTGCAGTCGCCTGATTTCAGCCTGAGATAATGAGCACAGCGAGAGAGATCATTGGTTAGTAAGAAATGGATAACATCACAGTATTGTGTTTTTGCCATCCCAAGTACCTGCTCCTGCTGTAGTTTCAAGAGAAGACCCCTCTGCTTCTTCCTGATTGGTGGCATTTTGTCATCCTCTCCCTTATCTCTCAGCTTCTTTTTCAGGTGCTCAAGCCAGGCCAGCTCTGTTCTGGTCTTCTCCTTGAGGGCTTTCTGGCGAAGACACAGCAAAGAGCTCTGGTGCTGCAGTCTTACCTCCTCATCTTTCATGTACTGACGCACCATGTCCATAGTGAACTGAGAAAAGCTGTCCTGTCCACCAGAAAATGCTATGTTTGTATCCTGTGACTGCAGAAGAACATAGGTGAAAAGCATAGATAAGACAGAAATGAAAGAAAATATCAGTAAGGAAAAGCTTAAAAAAAAAAAAAAAAAAATTATTGTGTTTAATTATATGCCCGACTCATAAGTGTTTATGTTGGTCAGTGTTTGGACTCTCACCTTAAAAGTATTGTGCAACCCTGACGCTGAAACCAATGTGCTGTGATTGGCTCCATCATCCTCTGATTCCTCATGGTGGCGAGATTTCTTCTCCATAGTTCCACGGCGATGCGCCTCAGACGGCAGCAGAGAGCGGAAGGAACGCTCTTCTATCTCGTCCTCTGTCATGGACTCGTCAAACTTCAGTGAGTACTCTGTGGCCACTGATGTACTGTCTCCTACAGAGGTAGAGACCAAATAAACTCAGGGTCAACTCCAACTTCTAAATCCACATCTCACAATTCATACGAGCTAGGGGTGGCACTATGTTTATACAAAGGTGTTTTGATGTACAGATTTAAAGATGGGCATATGGTTTTTATAGTTTCTCTAACAGTGATGGTAAACTTGTGCAACATCAACATCTGACTGTTGAATGAATACAGGCTTTAAGTTTTTATAAATGCATGTGTCAACCTTTTAACTCAGATGTGCTTGCCATCCAGTACCTTTCTCATCCAGTACAGAGGGAATGCTGTCACTGCAGATGGAGTCATTTGCTGCTGTTGGAACTTCCTCTTCTATGGAACTGCTGGCTGCTTCCCTTTTTGGCCTTTTCTCAAGTCCACTGTTCCTCCATTTCCCCTCTATTGCCTCTTTTTTCATGTGTTCTCCATGGTTTGGTGAGTGATGCGATGGGCTGTGTTGGCTGCTACAGGCAGATCCACTGAGGAAAGGGCAAATAGCCAGATTCAGTGTCTTTTTCACCTTCTATTCCCAAAATCTAATGAGAAACAGTGAACATATCACTAGACTAAGAGCTTGACTGGTACCTGAGGTTTGGTTTTCTGAAGGATAGTGAGTCAGAGTGACTCGGGCTGTTCAGTGAAGACAGGGGTTCCTCTGACCTGGTCCTTCTGTTTGATAGCTCACTCTGAAAGCTGCAACACAGCAAATAGAAGAGACTTAAGCACTGAGAACAGATTTTAAATGTAGCCCTCAAAGGTAAAATCTGCATTATGTCCAGCTAGTAGTGATGTTGTTTATTCCATTCTGAATTTAGATAATTATAAATATGTTTACAAGAGCATGACATTAACATGTAAAACTGCTGGGGGTACAGATTAGAGATGGGCATGATTTTGAATATTTGATTAGTCCAATAGTTTATGTGACTATTTTTTGTCTTAAAATATATATCTTCCTCTTTTTTAGTGCTGCCAGGTAGAATGTAATGCAATACCAGCAGAAGGTGTTTGCAAGCACCCAATATTAAAAATAAATTTTAAAAAAGCATGGGTTATGCTGAGAGATGAGATGCTACTGTACAAACATAAGAAACATGCAATCAGTGTGTAATCTTAGAAGAATAGTAGAATAGTTCCCAGTGAAAAAACAGCATTTTTGCTTGAAATGCCCATTGCTATTACAGATCTTATTAGGTGTTACAGATATTGATAGGAAAGTGAGTGTGTAGTGTAAATACTTAAAAACAAAGCGTGTACCTATCAGAATCAGCTTTATCCTGTCGATGCTCCATTGAGTAACTCTCCTTTTCTTTTCTTTGGTCCACCATGGAGGAATTGGTGGCAACAGGAGGGACAATCAAAGTTTCTGACATCTGCGACCAGGCTAGTTCTGTCATCTGATGGACAAGAACACAATACAGTGATCAAATGTGTGATATGGCGAATCTTAGGCTGGATATTATGCTTTTCCTCCTCTTCCATTTATCATTTTTCTTTACTGTAAGTCAACAATCAATCAGCTTTTATTGTAAAATTAGGACACAGGCTGTTTTCCAGGCAGAGAGGAGGGAACTGACTGCTAACCTCTTTGATGTGTCGGGCAGCATCGGCTGTGTACTGCGCTGCCTCAGCCTGTTGAGTCATCATCTTCGTAGTTGATTCCTGGAGGCCTTCCAAAGTCTCTTTTTGAGATGCTGCCAAGGTTTCCTGCAGTTCTATGTGAGCCTGGACAAAACCATATACATTACACACACAGAAAAGCTAAGCACTCATATGGTGGAAATCAAAAGGTTAGAAAGCAAACACTGAATCTATTATCTACAAATACATCAAGATTTTGATGGTTCTTATGAGTTGATTGTGTGTAGTACCCTGGCCACTCTTTGCCTGTTTTCTTCCAGCTGTAGTTTTGTCTCAAGAGCTTCTCGTTCAGCCTTGATCTTTAACTCGTAGAGCTCACGCTCATGACGCTGCTGCTTGGCCTTCAGGGTCAAAGTTCACAGAGCAGGTCAATAAAGTGTAATACAGTAAAACAGCAAGTACAGTAAATTTAAAATAAAATTATTTTTCAACACTGCTGGTGCTACAGCTAATACAACATTTATAAATAAAAACACAGCTTAGAGAAAGATCATTTAAATATTGACCTGTATTCAAAATGTCAAATCATATTTCATGAGTGAGAAAGAAGATTATAGAAGCTGAGTGAATTTTGAGTGAGTTTTTCAAAACTTCTGACAAGTAAGTACTGCTGTCATAGCTGTCATCACATTGGTATTACAGGGGAAACATCTTCTGCTTTACCTTGAGCATTTGGGCCAATGATGCACTCTCCTGCTGTGCCATGGACACACCCATCAGCCTCTCCACATCCCCCAGCTGTCTGACTGACTCCTCAATTGACTCCAAGTACTGGAGTTCTGCTGCCATACGCTGCTGTAAGACAGCAGGTGAATACTGTAGTTCACCTGGGAAAAAGCAAAGAAAATAGAGTGAGAGAGACATAAATAAAAACAGATACTGATCAAGTGTGGTGGGACATAATTCATAAATAAGCAAAAGAAATGTATTTTTTTACCAGTGGATTTAGCCTGTGCTCTACCACCAGGAGCTGAAGTGCCAGTGTTTTGGCTGGACCCACTTCTCAAAGGCTCATTGGGAGAGTCTGCTGTTGGAGGAGACTGGGGGTCCAGAGAGCCAGAAGAAGATGCCAGTCTGGATCTACAATAACATAGCAATGACATAGCATCAGTGTTTTGGGTTTGGGGGCCCGCTGAAATCAGAGGTAAATTTAATAGTTATCAAGGTGTTTTAATATATCATTTAAAAAAGTGGAACTGTGAAAAGCTAGCCTCTGATATTTCACAAATTGTTGATATTATATACAAAGCTTTAGAAATATTTAAATAACAGTTTTAAAATAGGTTTTTTAGTTTTTCCACTTAGGCATGTTTTTCAGAAATGGTTGCCCATTTTGAAGAGCAGGAGCAGGTTGGCCATATGATAAAGAGCAAAAAATAACTGAGAAAGTGTAACCCTGCTGTGAGAGGCCAAGATTATGAATAGCTATACTGTATTGCTCAGAAATGATCAGAGGCTAAGGAAGATGTCTAAAGAGATCATAATATATTCTACTTCCCCATAAAGAATATACAGTGCCACATTTTTTCTCCAATAAAATCTGCGTGAATAAATATATGATTATACAAGAACATTACAAAAAAGATCAATACTAAAAAATGGCTGCCATATGCACGCACACTGACATGAATGCAATTTGTCAAAACTCAAGGACCTATAGTATAACAGGTGACTTCCCTGAGTAATTTTTTTTTTAACTGTTTTTGTCTTACTACAGTAAAACAACCTACGCTGTAAAAAGAAGTAAGAAATGCACAATCCTGTCAGAATGTCTTTCCTTTGTTGTGGAAGAGACACAGACTCTGCAGAATCCCAAGAATCTGCCACCTGGGCTTCAGAGTACCATTAGGGGGCTCAAATGTCACTACTTCACAGTGGGATTAGAAGAAGAAAAGTCTCTTTCCTTCCCTCTGGGAGCAGGCCCAAGCTGTGGTGAAGCTGGCTGACCCGATCAACAACCCTGGGGGCCTCCAAAACAAAATAACCAGTGTTTTATGTCTTGGGTTGAACTACAGTGCGGCCTTGTTTCTGGGCACTACACGGCTGCTTAAGCCCTCAGGCCTTCAAGAGAACAGCAAACCACAAGACTGCTTAGACTGGCAGCCTCAACTGAGGCCTTTCTAAGTGTAGTTTAGTAAATAGTCATGCTTAATTACATTTACTTTTGGTTAATAAATAACAGTATATACCTAGTGGAATTTTCTGAGTGGTTGGAACAGCAACTGAGATTCCCTAGTCCTGAGTGGACATTTTTAAGTCAATTTTAGGTTAGCTTGGAAATACTCAGGGAAGCAAACAATGTGGCTGGCGTGTAGCTTCCCAGGTTAATGTAAATTTTACTTCATATGGCTTGACTTGCATCAGGTAAAAAAATTTAGGTTTTCATTTATGACAACAGGACTGTACCCAGAAATAAAGAAATACACTCATGCTACAATCCAAAAAGAAACATTTATCTATAACCAACCATATCCAGGAAAACAAAGAAATATGCCAGTGTAAGCCAACAGAAACACCACAACACAAAAGCAGTGTGACATTAATTAAAGGTTTCTGAAAACCAAGGAGGAAGGAAATACCAGAGATAATTGAATGTGAGGGTAACTTAAATTTGTGTGAACAGTATACACCATTCATCCACCTCTCAAATTCCTCTGTACATACTTCAGTTGGGTACCTTGGAGATAACAGAAAAATATGCGGAAGAACTTACCAGGTGACATATTTTCAGCATTTATACTACTCAGATAAACTTACTGTTGGTGAGAATGCCCTGAAGATTCCCCTAGAATGTCATTAGAGTGGACACTCTTGGCCTGGGTGTGGGCAGAGTTTTTGTCTGAGCCTCCCTTTCTGGAATCAGACGATAGTGCTTCTGAGGGTGGAGAGCAAGAGCTCCTCTGCTCCTCAACAAGAGTGGCGTCACTCTGATCTGATGCTGTTCCTGCACAGAAACAAAATAGTTATATTGCAACATATGACTTTAAAGACAGTTTAACTGAAGCAGATTATTCTATTAATAAACTTAAACACAGTCATTAAAAAAAAGAGCTCACAATCCGGTCATATCAGAAAATAATGCAATAATGCAAAAATAGTAATTCTCACCTCTTTTTCTGGCAGAGTGCCTGGAGAGGGGTGAGGAGCCAGGTGTTGAAGCAGAGGAAAGATGTTGTGAGTGATTGGATGAGTGAAAGGATGAATGGTGGGAATGACTGCCATCTGTACTTTTTTCATAAGGTGACCTCCTCATCAAGTCTTCAAAGTGACTGTTGACACTGACAAAGAAAGGAGAAAGAGATCATGAGTATCATATCTATACCATATCATATATTCAATTTGGAATTAATTAACTTGTTCAAGTAAAGAACAAATTAACAGAAATACACTGGTTAAAAAACAAAACAAAAAAAAAAACACCCCACTTCCCCACACATGAAGGACAATTCTAATATGGACAACAAGACTATAATAATAAGGATTCTATTTGTCATACAAAGTCAAGCCTTTGTGTGGACACATGAGTAAGCCATTTGGACCAGTTTTACTGTTCCAATCAATTTAAAATTAGTTTCAAGGTCTGTGATAGAACACATACAAAAATAAAGCTATTAAGAAACAGAAGTGATCATAGAGGTTCGTCTTCATTCTAAAAAGTTCGGAAGGAAAAATCTTTGTATTTGAAAGGGCCGCAGAAACTATCTGTGTGACATGAATGCCACCCAGTGGTGACTTGAAAGATGTCTTCTTTTACCTGGGTGAATTGAAGCCTCTCTTTAACTGTCCACTGGCTTTGCTGCTATGTGACGATACAAAATCATCTTCATAGACTGCTGCATCTCCAGGACCATTCCCACAGGGCACAGAATGGGCAGAGGGAGAATTCCTCTCACTCACTGAAGAACAAGGTGGAGAGAGAACAGACATGACATTATTTAGACTGACAGTCAATATATAGCATACACAGTAAGACCACTAATGTTTTCATATGAAAAGCATTCTGGGTACCTGCTATAGTTACATTGTTAGAGGTTTCCTTGGCAGACAGGTACTCATATGTGAACTTACCATTAACATGGCTGTGATGGTTTTTAGTGAAGATGTTGATTACACTTAGAGAGCTTCCTTTGTTCAGCTCTTCCCAAACTGCTTTGTCCCTGTCATGCTGTGCAAAGGATAAGCTGAGGCCTGAGTATTTCTCTGCCTCCCGCTGGAACTCCATCAGACGCTGGTAATCCTTTCGCTGACGTGTACAGTAGTCCACTGCTTCCAGGCGATCTGCTGGTCTAGGTACAGAATTGTATCTAGAGGGGCGAGGAGGACTTTGCTCATCCTCAGAAAAACTTCCTTCACTCAGAAGTGGACCCTCACTAATAGAGCCACCACTTGAATCATGCAGATCTATCCTATTCTCCTCCTTCTCAATTTGTTTCCTTTGTGATACTTTATTCATCCTTGCTTCCTTCTCCAAGCCATTGACTAGCTTCCCTCTTTCTTGTGTGTAACTGTTCAAAATGGGATCCTCTACATCAACAGAAGTGTGCGTACCATTCTTTTCTTTCTGTTCCCTGAAGGAATGCAGACTGCCTGCTCCTGGAAGAATTGTGCCATTGTATGAGCTATGACCTGTGCTAGTCAAAATCCTCTGGATCCTAAGAGCCATGTTATCATTTTCTGTGTCACGTGCAGCTCTTTCTGCCCATCCATCTCCAAGATTAGAGGGCCTAGAAGCCAAAACAGTATCCACATCCACTGACGTTGCAGTACCGTAGTTGATGCCTTCCCCAGCAAGCTTTCGTGCCTCACTCTCTATACGGCTGGAGAGGGATGCAGCTGTGGCCTTGAGGGCTTCAATGCGGGACATTTTGGACCGGGACCTGCTGGAAGGGGCTGTGGCTGGTCGCAGGGTGTTCTTGATTTCACCAGCAGCCACTTCTGCCTCTAGTCTTAAAAGCTGAGAGAAGAGATGGTCATCAGCCAGTCCTCCGGCACTGCTGCTGGGGCCAGTCAAAGGTCTAACAGATGTGTACAAACGTTCAGGCTGAGGCAAAGGAGCAACGCCAATAGTCAGATCATTCCTGCAAAAGATAGCGGGGGAAAAAAAAAACCCCAAAAAGAGTTAAAACATGAGAAGAGAAGAAAACTAAACAAAATTAAGTGCATTAACCAGCACTTCCACAAACATGATATTTACAGCAATTTTGGACTTCCTCTGTACTGTCAACTGGATATCAAACAACTGAATGTTTTTTAACTAGTTCAGAATAAATTTCACAAACCTCTATGCAGTTATAGTGGCATTTCAAAATAAAGAGTCTTCTGCTTCTTTCATTTTTTTTTTAATCTAGGGAGTGCAAATGCAACTGTTCCAGATATTGAGGGGGACGTATCCTGAGTCCCCTACTTTGGTGGTATAAGATGCTAAAAACATAGCAGGCTGTGAGGCAGATGGCTAAAGGTAGTGGCACAAATTACAGCCAATCGTTTCTAAATATCAGCCTTGAGAGAAAAAGTATAACTCAACCATTCTTCAGCTGGAAGCCTTAGCCTGCTATTTGTATCCAAATCCAAGTAAAACTTTCAAAGCAATAAAGAACACCCATTTCATCCATCTTTTTAGCTTTTTAACACTTGTTCTTCTGCTGGTCTCTAAGCATCTCAGTGGAATAGGTGGCCTCCAAGTGTCAAATCATTGAAAAAGTAGTTCAAAAGTTTGCAATAATAATATGAAAATAAAAAAGTCTACACAGCTTTTTCAAAGTAGTCCAGTCATGTGCATCACTGAGCTGACACTTTTCAGACAGTGTAAACAAAGACTTTATTAATACAAAACATACATTCCCTTAGAGTTGTTTATGGCTGTACACAACCATATTTTTGCCATATACTTCCTGTGTTAAAAAAATAAATAAAAAATAGAATACTTCTGTAGAAATGTAGTTATTTATGAATCTAAAATGCCCCCCATGCTGGAACTCTGGCATGGGAGCATTCTGTTTCACAAGGAAAATTATTTTGTGCCAGTATCTTTATTTCCAGTCAGTTATCTCAGATGTTCTTTCATGCATCTATAATAGGATCATTAACTGTAAAAGTCCACTATTTTTGTTTGTTCCTGTACTAAAATGCTGAGCTAAAAGGCTCCTGGGCACTGGCAAGTGATGCCCATAAAACCAAACATCTGAGAACAAGCATTTTTTTTGTTTTCAAGAGCCAGATGATTTCCCAGTTATCATGCAAAGATCATTTCAAGAAGACACAAGGCTGTGTACTTGCAAAGTGTTGTTGTTTATTTGTGCTGAATGTAGGGAGCTTGTTACTTTGGAGAGTTAGAGAGGTAACCACACAGTTTTGTATTTAGGTGGGAGTATGTAAGTACCTAGTTAATGGAGGTGGTGGCTGATCATTCAAAGACCTGTCACTGCTTGATGGGCTCTGGGGTGCCTCCAGTCTTTTGTTCTCTTTGTCCGACTCTCCTGAGGGCTGGTACATTGGTTTCTGTAAAAAGAACGTGTTAACAACCTGTTTAACACTTTTTATTTTTTTCCTATATATAAGTGATAAGTTCTTTATTTTTGCACTTGGTTCCTCATTCTGTGCAATATAGTTTCCATATATAAATGTGATTACCATTTTTATGTGTATGTACATACCAACTGGCTAGAAGGAACTGCAGGGAGTGTCTGCGTGGCCCCCCCACTCAGCTGGGCCTCCTCCAGCAGCAGTTTGTTGTAGGTCTCCTGTAGTCGCTTCTGTACAGGGGCCACAGGATTCTCAGTGGGAATTGCCACAGTTCTAGCAACCTCTCTTTGCTTCCTGTAGAGCTCCTGCAGTCTCTGATTTCTCCTCTCTGCCTCCTCTCTCATTGCCCTCTTTTCCTCTGCTTGACGCCTTTTTCTCTCTTCTTGTTGCCGGGCAATATACTGGCGAACTGTATCTGCATCATAGTGCCGTTTCTTGTGCTTTGTGTCAGTTGTGTTGTCGGCTTCCAGACGCTGTGTAGTGGGGCTGGCACTACGACAAACTCTTGATGAGCCATTTGCTGCCGCAGTAGCTCCCCAAGTAGAGACGGGCGTCCTTGTTCGTGACCCTGAGCCCCCTCTCCCTCTCCTACCACTGCTGCTACCCCGGGACCTTTTTCGGGCCCTCTCCTCCTGCTCAACTGCTTTGCACTCCAGCTCAAGGTCATCCAGTATCCCCTGGATGTCTGCTGACAACAGGTCCGTGCTTAATCCTGCTGGGACCTTGTCCTGAGCTGCAGACAACGGGATAGATGTGGGTGTGAGGTGGCTTTGTGGTTGTCCCTGAAATCCACTGCAAGGCCTCTCTGTGCTGTTTGGGCGTGATCGTCGCTTTGATTCTGAGCGGTGATGGGAATCTGGTGGGTATTTCCAGAAAAGCAGATATTAGAGGTAATCAGTTTCATAATGAAAACAATGACACACACTAACACAGAATGTGCTGCTAAACAGCTTCAACCAAGAAAGACTTTATGTTGTGATTCCTGTTTAAAAAGAAGTATAACACCAGACCTGACCTCTTTTACCAATAAAATCCTACAAACCATTTTACTGTTATTTTATGATAAATGTCAATAAAAACATGTTCATCTCAGCTTGAAAAACAAGGAATATTCCAACAAGTAACTGCAGCAGATTAAAAAAAAAAAAAAAAAACCCTCCTAAGCTAAAGCATCAGGCAGACTACACATAATAAATGAGGCTTGAGGGGATGCTTGCTATGGCAACTCTAATCTGGGCCAAATTGAAGATTCCCATGTAGTATCTAATCCAGACTTTTTTTAAGAACATGTCTGTATTGAGTCTCTTTACACTCCCCTGCCCTACTCTGCCATTCCCCATGGTACACGCTGTGCATGCACTTGGGTCAGCCTCTGGAAATCAGGTCATGTCTTGTGCATCCAACTGGAAAAGCCAGTCAATTTGTATTCCTTCCGGTCAGTGGTAGCTCGCTGTGTCTGTAGCCAGTACAGACACAGCGAGCAAAGACAGAAGGAGGTGTGGCTGTATGTGAGACTGCATATTTACAGTCTATGGCTGTAAATGTACAGCAGAAGCTATGGACTCTTTATTTATTGATATTCCTTTGGCAGGCTCTATTATCTGCATTGCTGTCAGACAGAAGTTCCAGACAAGCAAAACGACACCCCTATGAGTTTTCTTATAATATCTTCTAACTAGATGTAAAATTTTCATTACAGTTAATAGCATCCAGAAATTTATATGTATTTCAGAGGTTAAAAAGTTTATAGCAGCAGTACAGACAGATTTATGTAAACTGAGAACAGAAGGAGGCTGAAAATCAAGAGTACAAGCTATTTTATACTTCAGTGATTCTACATGCCACTGAATATTACAGAGAGGACATTTTGGTGTCACACTGACAAATTGTGGGTAACTCTTTAATGTTTAATAGAATTCTAATGATCTTTTCTTTCTGTATCCTATTTACATACCGTTTAAACATGGTACATGGCTTAGAAGGGTAAGAGCTTTGATTGCTGTGCCCACCTGTTCGGCTCAGTAAGTCAGCTGCATGTGGATTGTCCTCTTCCCTGGGCAGCTTAGGAACTGGACCTAGTATCATCTTTACCAGCTTCTGGCCCCTCCGCCATGATGCAGGGCTAATCACTGCAAAGAAACAAAGTTCACATGTTAGACTGTGCTGCAAAAAAGAACTGCAATTAAATATAGCTGTTCTTGACCTCATGGAACATAAGCATCTATATAGCGATCACCAGAATAGACTCACACATAAATACACACAAAGCTGAGAGAATGAAAGACATGCAGAAATATGACTTTTCTTTAGTCAGATTTAAATGATTACTCAACCAAATACTATTAAAAAAGTAGACAGCTGATCTGACAAAGTTTATTTTTCAAATCACTGAAGTTGCCGTGTGTAAGAGCTGATGTACAAAAAGGACAATGTGTGCAGCGTATTGATTTTGCAGTATACCCAAATCCCAAAAAGGATATTTTACTCCTTGCCTTTAGTTACTACACAGCAGGTAGTTTCAGTGCAACAGTCTCACCACAACAGCAATGTCCCTTTATTTGAAATAAACTCTGAAGCACTGTTCACTGTGCATTCTAGTGAAAAGCAGTTCCTGGTAATGAAGGTGCACTTCAACTAGCCCAGCAGCTGTTTGTGCTGGGTGAAAGAGCAAACGGAACCTGGCCACAGATTTAAGAGGGCTATTTATAGTGTTGTGGCAGACACGAGAGACAACACAGAAGTTGAAGGAAAGAGAAGAAAACATGAGGCACAGAGTGAAAGAGAGCAAGAACACAAGATAAAGGTCTTTTACAGTGTTCAGGGTAGCTTGCTAAATTCTTTGAACATCATTATTTGTTATCATTTTTGGCATGGAAAAAAGGGGAACTACATGTAACAGGATGCCAGCTAGAGTCAAAAAGCTGAAGTGGGTGTCTTAACTTTTAGTATGCTCATTCCTCACCAACAGCTGACAAATCAATTTCTTTGTGCCCAAGGGCCTTTACCTCAAACCAAGTAGTGGGTTATCCGGCTATCTGTAAGCTTTTCTTTGGATTCCTGGTAACATAAAACATTTTTAACTAGGATAGATGAAAATATGCAAAGCCCAACCACTGACCAATCAGATTACTTAAAAAAAAAAAAAAAAAAAACCAAAAAAAAATTTAAAAC
>VUQI01025692.1:7674-25865 GCA_015106735.1 Paratilapia polleni | reverse complement strand
TATTTAGCTCCATCCATCTTCCCATCAACGCTGACCAGCTTCCCTGTCCCTGCTGAAGAAAAGCATCCCCACAGTATGATGCTGCCACCACCATGTTTCTCAGTGGGGATGGTGAGTTCAGGTTGATGTGGAGTGTTGGGTTTCCACCACACATAGCATTTTCCATGTAGGCCAGAAACTTCAATTTTCATCTCATCTGACCAGAGCACCTTCTTCCACATGCTTTTTGTGTCCCCTACATGGCTTGTGGCAAACTCCAAATGGAACTTCTTATGGCTTTCATTCAACAATGGCTTTCTTCTTGCCACTCTTCCATAAAAGCCAGATTTGTGGAGTGCACGACTAATAGTTGTCCTGTGGAGAGAGTCTCCCACCTGAGCTGTGGATCTCTGCAGCTCCTCCAGAGTTACCATGGACCTCTTGGCTGCTTCTCTGATTAATGCTCTCCTTGCCCGGCCTGTCAGTTTAGGTGGACGGCCATGTCTTGGTAGGTTTGCAGTTGTGCCATACTCTTTCCATTTTCAGATGATGGATTGAACAGTGCTCCGTGAGATCTCTGAGACCTCTGAGACCTTCACAGAACAGCTGTATTTATACTGAGATTAAAGTACACACAGGTGGACTCTATTGACTAATTAGGTGACTTCTGAAGGCAGTTGGTTCCACTGGATTTTATTTAGGGGTATCAGAGTAAAGGGGGCTGAATGCTAATACACGCCACACTTTTCAGATTTTTATTTGTAAAAAATTTTGAACATTGTGTATCATTTTCCTTCCACTTCACAATTATGTGCTACTTTGTGTTGGTCTATCACATAAAATCCCAATAAAATACATTTAAGTTTGTGGTTGCAACATGACAAAATGTGGAAAAGTTCAAGGGGTATGAATACTTTTGCAAGGCACTGTATGTGCTGTAAAAGGTTCCAGCCCCCCCCCATGACATGTCATATGATAAGCAGGTCATGAATACATATATTTAGCAGATATATATAGCATTTTATCTGCCTCACAAGGTCCTACAACACTGTTAAACTCCTAAATTTTTATAATTTACTGTACTATAAATACTATAGTGCTTCAAAACCAAATTGACTTTTTGTTCAATACATGAAAATCAGATGAAGAATAATCAGGAGGAATTATACTTAACCCTCACCACATACTCTACATCATCTCCTCTGCTGTCTTGCAGGTGCGGCAGCGATGACGGGAGCCGTCACACATACAGTTTCCACGGCAGTAATCTGCTTTGAGCTAACCGGTCAAATCTCCCACATCCTACCTATGATGGTGGCGGTCATCCTAGCCAACATGGTGGCCCAGGGTCTGCAGCCTTCTCTCTACGATTCCATCATCCAGGTGAAGAAGCTGCCCTACCTGCCCGAGCTGGCCCTCGGGCACATAAGGTAAAGTTAAAATAGCCAAAAGGCCATATTTTGTTTTTCATACAGCTGTCATTGAAAAACAAACTGTACTTATTGTAGTATCACTTCATCCCCAGCAAGTATAACATCTTTGTGGAGGACATCATGGTGCGCAAAGTGAAATTCTTGTCTTCTCAATCCACCTTTCGGGAATTAAATCATCTGCTTGAGACCACAACCCTGAAAACCATCCCCATCGTCGACTCCAAAGGTAGGATGATCGTAATGATCTTACTGGCCCTTAATGCTTGTGTATCTTGCATTTTAAAGGCTTCATGTTAATTGAATAGACCAGGGCCCTGTACTACGAAGCAAGTTCACCGTACCCAGGGTATCTTTCTGTTATCTGGCTTCACTTACCCTAACATCGGCAATCAGGATAAGCAGTCACACGAAGCTGGTTATCAATTTGCTAAGTTAACCCAGGGTTTCCCGATCAAGGTACGGGTGCATTCTAATGAAAGGGCAAATATGAAGAGGTTACACACATAATACAGAATGAAAGTAACACAGTTCCAGCAGAAAAATCTGTGGTGTGAGAGGAAAATCACTGTACAGTAGTTTAGTGTTGCATCTAAAGTGTATCTAAAAATCTATATTTTTTTTACTGATGCTCATCAGGGAAACACAAAGACATCAGACATTATTAAAAACAACTTTTGACCCCCTACTGTCTGTGCACAGAAGTCTGAGGGAACTTCCAGGAATGGTGACGCTATTTTCCGAAGAATTGATTGGTCAATAGGTGGTGATTTCATACCTGTTGATCTCTAATCTGGAACATAACCTGCTCCAGAGCAGGTTATGTTTGCAGCATAAGTTACCATGCCGATGTACCCCAATAAGATGTGAACCACCTTCGTGGTACAGAAAACCCAGGGTTAACCCCGAAGTTACCTGGATAAAACAAAATCCTGCTTCGTAGTACAGGCCTCAGGTTACTAAAAATGTCTTAATGTGTATTTTCCCATAGAGTTTCACCTAAATTACCTCAACAGGGACCTATTTTGGTCATTTCCAGCTCTATATTTTTTCATGGACTCTTAGAGTAGCTTTGCATGATTTACAGTTCATAATAATTTATCTTATACACAGCCTTGGGGCAGCCCCTCAATTCATCATCTGTCTGAAAAAAACTAAACGGCTTCTGATTGGCCACCCCTTGTAACCAGAAGGTTTGAACAGCAGGTGGGTGGGGCTTCTATGCTCAAAGGCAGAGCTTTGTGCTTGAGATGATATTTGGGATATCAGCTCTTAATGACATCATCAAGAGTAGAAGAAAAAACATTCACAAAACAGCTTTTGAAGCAGTCTGAAGCCTGAGCTTTTCCTAACAGGGATTACTTGCACCTCATTATTTGAAACTTTGGCCATGTTAATATTAACATACATCATTATAACAGTATATATATGACAGAAAATAAGTAAATTAGGTCCCCTTTAAGTTATTTTCCAGGCTATGCACTGAGCTGATCTCATGTAAGTCTCAACAGTTTTCCCTTGAATGCCAAACTTTTCCCCATAAAACTTCCTTTTCTGCAGAATCTATGATTCTGCTAGGTTCGATTGAGAGGACAGAACTTCAAGCCCTCTTGGACTGGTGGGTTTCACCTGAAAGGCGAGTCTTTGAAAGAGGTCAGAGTTCACCGGATCAAGGCTCCAAAATCAGCTGGGAGTCCTTCACCTTTGTAGACGAAGACGAAGGAGAGGAAAGCACAGACAAGGTAGAAGAATTTGACCATTTGCTAAACGTCAGGTGTTGTTTGTTTGTGTCTACCATGCATTTATTGATTGTGTTGTACCCACCAGACCACCACTCCTGTGCAGGAAGAATGTAATGGACCGGTCCCTTCCCCCAAACCCCAGGAGGCAACCAACCACACAGGCTCAGGTAACACGTTATTTCCACTGCATGCTAGGACAGGTTCACTCATCAAACGTCGCTTGTCTCTACTCTGACATGCGTTGCCATACTATGTCCTCAGACAAGCGCAAGCTGCCATCTGTCAGGAGAACCCTTCAGAGACTCTTCTCCTCCACGTCTTCGTCAGGCCAGACAGAAACTCAGGTACCAAGATCAACCTTATATACCCATTACTGTGAGGCCAAAAGCTCAAAGAAGCAGTGCATCAGTGATCTGCTGCTGAGTTGGCAGTGACAGCTCAGACAGGGGCATCAGTCCAACATGGCAGCCTAAGCCAGCCTCACTAATGTGATGGGGGGGAGCATAACATGAAGCCGACATAGTGGCTTTGACATCTTTTGCAGTAGGTGATGCTGTAAAACCAGTAGGGGTATCTTATCGTTCTCTGTGAAGCTGACTTACTGTACGTCAGTCAGTCCATCATCGTTTCTTTCCCCCTCTTTCCTCAGGAGGCCACACCCCCTCAGCTGACTGACACCATGACTCCAGAGGAGGTACTGTATACTATTGATTGTGCAACCCCACACTCAACATTGAACCAACAGACCACTCTAATCAATGATTACAAACTGTTTGCGCTGAGTGCATCTCTCTGTCTTGTGATTGGCTGCAGATCAAAGCCTGGGAAGAGGCAGAGCTGGACAAACCAATTGATATGGAGCAGATACGCATAGACCCCTCTCCATTTCAGCTGGTGGAAAGAACGTCTCTGCACAAGGTGACCACAGCATCACCCCGGTGATGTGTCAAAAATCATGTACACACACTGATTTTGCACAGTTACAGCTATGACTTATTTTCAAGTTTCAGATTTGAAAGAAATGGTTTCTTCAGAGGTTATCTCTGCTCGCAGGCTGGAGACAGGAAGAAAATGTGTGAAATCTTTTCAAAAGTAAACTATATCTGCCTACCAACCTGCCTACCTTCAAAGCTGACAGTTAGCATTTTATATACCACATCATTTAATCTGATAAGTTAAAAATACATTTCATAACGTTGCTATTGGAGCAGAGTCAAAGCTGTCCTATTGTGCTCATTTCCACCTTCAAATGTTTATTCTTGGACTCTACTGAGGATGATTCGCAGTTCAAAATAGTCATTATTTACCTTATACTGGGCCTTGCTGCATCCCCTAAGTTCATCTTCTGTCTGACACAAGCTGTTTAGCTCCACTCCCTTCAAGGTCTCGCTCCCTTTGAGACAGCTTTCTTCTGACTGGTAAACAAAAGGTTTGAACAGCAGGTTGGTGCGGCTTTTGTGCTCACAGCTCTACAACTGTGTGTCTGGGATGATCCGGTTAAGGATATCATGTCTTTTTGACATCATAAAGATCCAAGAGTAGAAAAATTCTCCAATAACCAAGTGTTTAGAGTAGTCTGAGGCTCTCAGCCCTAACCAACAACTAGTTTGTAGCTTCATATTTAGGAAACAGATAAGAAGTGATGCTGATCCAAGAACAAAAAGTGGAGTTTTCCAACATGTCAGACTAATACAAGATAAAGTTGATTCTTTTCATTTTAAGTATTTTTTGCCAGGACACCTTTATAATATAGAGAGAGTGCAGTGACAGTAAATGTGGGTATGAAAAGATGCAGCAATGCAGCAGAATCAAAAATCTTTATTCTTAAGCCCTTCTAATTGCCTAATTGCTTTTTCGTTCTGTTTCTATTCTTCTGTCCTAGCTTCAGTTTTCACTTTAAAAGGGTGCTCCACCAGTTTTACATACGAAGTCCACCTGTCTGCCTTCTGTAGCTCTAAAGAAGCTTTGTGAAGCCTGAAATAAAACCCTGATAAAGCGTCAGTCTTATCTCAGTTTGGCCCAAGAGTCTCAACATATTTAACTGAAAGCTGTAGTTACAATCTGGGGTTTAAAAATTTGGGCAGCAAGGGTCTAATGAAAAATGTTATTAAGTTGCATCATAGGAAACATTATATTTGGTGATTTCTTGCCTCAGCTTGCATCAATTGTGATCATTTTTTTAAAGTTCCCACTTTTTCATCTTAAAAATAATTCTTTTTACTACTCACTGCTGTTTGTTCTTTGTCCATATAATGAAGCTTTGAATCTTGAATTTTTTATGCTGCATCTATGTAGCAAAACCATACATTTCCTCTTTTTCTTGCAGAAAAATTGCTTATGAGGAACAGTGCAGTCATGCAAGCAGAACACTGTCACAGTACAACACATTTAACACTGACTGGATCATGTCCTCTCTCTCATTACTCAGACCCACACTCTGTTCTCCCTGCTGGGTCTCAGTCACGCCTATGTCACCAGCATTGGTAAGCTGGTGGGTGTTGTGGCACTGAAAGAGGTAAAGTCACTTTATTCCTTTCATTTTTTTAATTTATCTGCTTGTTTTTTGTCACCTCTCTTGGTTTGATCCGGTAATGTGGCATGACGAGCTGTGATAATCTCACATTGTGGGCAGTTGTTCTGTCACTGGGTGCATCATTCTTTATGCTCTGATTCATGCAGTTATTCCACTAACCGCCCTCACAACTCAGCTCGCTGGATGTTCACTTTAATGATCTTACGTTGTTGCTCTGCTTCATGTTTTTGCCTCTGTAGATACTTAAACCTCTTTCACTCTTCTAACAGTTACAGAAAGCCATAGAGGGCTCGACTCGGAGTGGGGTGAGGCTTCGTCCCCCTTTGGCCAGTTTCAGAGATACCAGCAGGAAAGCCAAGAAACACCAGCCTCCCTCATCCACCACTTCCTCGCCAACACGGGACGGAGACCTGTGGGGGGAGGGTAGCAGACGGGAGGGGGAGCTGGTGAGGAAGGAGTCCAAAGATGATTCCAGAGGGAAGTCTTCAAGAGGAGCTCCTGGGTGTGACACTGCTCCCTCTTCCCCCAGCAGCACGGGGAGCAGCAGTGGCAGCTCCACCACCGCAAGAGGGGCTGAAGGCCCCGCTCAGGAGGCAGTGTCCCCTTCCACCTCCTCCTCTACCTCGCCTTCACCCCCTACCTCTCCTGTGTCAGCCACCAGCCCTGTCCTCACACTGTCCTCCCTGCAAGAGGAGAGGGAGAGCGAGGAGTCAGATGAGCCCATTTAGGAGGACTGGGTTTCAAGAAGAAAGACTTTTCCCTTCTTTTAATGTCACTCCTTTTCCGAAAAGACAGAGCTGCAGTTCGGGTGGAGGAGTCGAGGCGGCCTGCAGTCCTCTCAGACATTCAGCTCTCATCGAGCAGGAGGAACTGGTGCACACAAAGCTCATGAAACTTGTAGTACAGGATATTTTTTCTACTCTTGTGATAGTTTCACTTTTTCACTCTTTACAATCTCAGGTGGTTTCTCATGTCTTCTGAACTGCTGACAACCGTTTCACTGGCATTCAACCTTCCAGGCATATCTCGGAAATGTTGAACATAGCTGATCATCACATGTATTAATATCTGTTAATGTCATTAAAGGTATAATATGCAGCAACTGTCAGTTACTCTAAACTTGGCCTCCCCTCCCAGGCTTAAAAGGGAAAGTAGTGAATGGTGAACAAGGAGGGAGAGAACAGCTTTAGCAAGAAAAAAATCAATGAATCAGAGACATAAATCCTTATTTTCTTTTTATGGTGGTTGCATAATGAAGCTGAAGCACAAACAAACACGCCCAGGAAGCGTGGGGGAAGGTTCTGAATTGTCAAATTTAGTGTGAGTTAGGTGTGGCTATAGGCTATATACTGTATTGACAATAATCGTGATATCTGTTGATAAAACACGTGATAATTTAGCACCAGTTATTATCTGGTTGACAATCAACATAGTGCTGATATTACACATATATATAACACTTTCTACTTGCTATAAAAGGGAAAAAAGAAGATAAAAAGAGAAAAAGTAGCTACTACCCCAGTGTGTGGCTACTGCTGCCATACAAAATCATGTTAAGGAGGCTAGACACTCAACCCACCAAAAAAAAGTTAGCTCAACAGTGTGAGATTTTTGGATACCATAAAAAGGCAGGGTGTTGGTAGACACTCCAGGAAAGGAGTGCCAGTCAATAGTAGCTATTGTAGTATAGCATTGGGAATTCTTTTGTTCAGGATATTGGTGTAATGAAAATCTAGTATCATGACAGCTCTTTTATATATCAGTGACACAGAGAGCAGAGGAGAGAGATGGATACAGTGATGTAGTCCCCCCTTCCTGCTGTTATTAGCTGGGGGCTACACACTCATTGCCTAATGGTTGCATCCCAGAAATGTACAGAACACAGAAAAAAACAGGAGAGATAAAATCAGGCAGAGTCTCTGCAGATAAATACACCACTACATATTTTTGTGGGCCATAAAGCAAAACTGAGAAGGGTTTACTTTGTATGAGATACATTGCTTTCTATGTAAATCCTGCATATTATACCTTTAAGTGTCTTTGAGTAATTGACAGCAATGAATTGTATTATAATGAAATAATATATTGTTTAAGACTTAATTAATTTGACTGAGAGGTCAAAGAGATCACACATAAAAGTTTACTGATTGAGGTTAATTTTAAATTATAACTTATCTTTATTATATATTTTCTGTATGGTGAATATCTAAATCATTATTACTGGTTTGTAATTTTTAAAAAATAATAAATATTATATTTGTCCACTAACTTGTTTGATTTCTTTACTGCAATTCAAAAACATTCTCTGTGAAGTTGAATGCAGCAGTGCTCCAGCTAAATATGAAGAATACATATATTTTCAATTATTTCTGGGCTGAGACCAAATTATGAAAAATGTATTGCATTACAAACTGGATAGTCAGCTAGTCACATGGTTTCTATATATTTATTTATTTATATAGGTAAGTGTGTATGTGTGTGTGTGTGTGTGTGTAAAGTGCTTAACAAATTTATTAGACCAGTCGCAGCTGCCCTAAATTAGCAGTATTGGTAATTATCAAAATCATTTTTTCTATTTCTGTAATGGTTAATCCTCCAGTATGCACAATCCCTTTAATCAAAATGATATTTTTAATGCTAAAATATAATGCATTGTTGTTATCCATGAATTTTTGAATTTACTGTTTTACAAAAAAGCTGAAAAAAATTAGTAAAGCACATTATTATCCATCCATCCATTCATCCATTTTCTTCCGCTTATCCTATTCAGGTTCGCGGGTGGGGGCTGGAGCCTATCCCAGCTAGCACACTCCTCACTCCTGTTCAATGAGTCCGCATTAAACCACTTCATGATGCTGGATGGTCTTTGTTGTTTTTATGATAGGTGGTCTAGCTTAAATTTATTAAGCACTATATAGTTATTATTAGTTAGTTATTATATTATTTATGTTTTTATTTATTACTATTATTTTGGACATATATTTTACCATTTTTGAATTATTTAACAAAAATACCATTTATTTCATTAGACAGAATCTTCAGAGCTAGATGAATTAATTCATAGGGTGTGAAAAGCAGAAAAATTCTTCTCAAAATTTTCTCTCTGGCCTGCTGCTGAGCCCACAATTTTCACTCTAAAGGCATCATTTTAATCATCAAATCAAAGTAAAATTCAGATTTTGTAGGCATTTAAGTAATAGGAATGCCATCTAATAGCCCTATAGAGATCAATTATTATTTAATCAGTGCTGTTTGGAGAAAAGCAGAAATAACCTCTATTTTAACTAGCTCCCATGACCACAATTTTAACACTATGCACACAAAAAATAATAATAAACAACTGATAATTAATGACCTATGATTCATATGAAATTGATCAGTCTGATTGGTCGATTTGAATTTCCTCTCCCTCTCACTTAAAATCTGTTTTAATGTCTCGCTCTCAGACAGATAGTTGAATACGAATATACTGTAAGGTCCTGCCTGAAATGGACCTGCACACATTTTCAGCCTGTCTAAACCAATTTATCCAGTTATGTGTCAGTGTCCCTGACTGTCTGTGTTTTTCAGTATGGACATACAGTGTGGGAAACACAAACACATTTTTCCAGTAATTCACCTTAAGTGAAGATGACTTACTGAACACTGCAGTTTAAAGAGAAATCATCACATCGAGTATTTAAGATACTATCCACAATTCAAAGCTACTTCTGTCTGTGTCTTTCTCACACACACACATAGATGGATAACAGACAAGAGTCCCAGACCCAGGACAGGAGGGGCCAGGTGGGTGTCTGATTTTCAAAATAAAAGTCTGGGTATTGTTCAAAATAAAAGCCTACAATCTTACCAAGACTCTTTAACGCTGTGAATTTTTCAAAAATGACACTTATTTTCAGAAATTTAAGAGCATGGTCAGAAATAGCTCAGATTTTCAAAATTAAGACCATCAGTTAATTATAGGAGTTCATCAACATGCCTTAAGGTTCCAGATTTTCAAAATTAAAGTCAGTTTTTTTCCCCATCTTGTCAACAGCGACCTCCCCGCAGCTTTTATAGCCAAATGTATTCACCTCCAGCTTTTTAGCAGCAAGCAAAAGACCAAGTCCTGCAGCAGCAATAATCCTACTGCAATTTTTCCAGAAATGACATAGTCTAGTTTCAAGGGGTAATACTGGACATACTTTTTACAGTGATACATTGATTTAGGAGCTTTAGTTTGTACTTTCTGGGCTCCATAAAGAAGTTATCATCTTAACAACTACTGGAAGATATATTGTTACAGATTAAACTACCCAACAGTGTAATCAAAAAATGCGTAGCATATCTCTATAGAGTATATATACTCTATAAATGATATAATTATGATCAATATTTGATAAAATAATGGACATTCAGTAAAAGTAAAGCTTATGGGAAAGTCACTTCATCCCTGGGGAACATGAATGATTGTGCAAAACTGTACATTAATTCATCCATTAATTATTGAGATATAGTGGGCCAAAGAGCTGGAGTGACCAAAAGACACACTGCCAGTGAGGGTAAGAAAAAACAAATTTGCCATCTCTGTGACAATGTTCAAGTGTTCAAGTGTTAAAAAGAGAATATCTTTATGCATATAAACATTTTTGTACTGTGAGGGTCAGCAGTGTGTTTCAGGCTCTAATTCCTATGTGAGCTTGAACAAATAAGCAGTTAGTCCCTATGGAGGAGGCCTGACTATGTTAATATTCTCCTTACATAAAACCTCTGATAAGGACTGGAGAGGAATGTTTTTGGGAAAGCATGACAGGCTGGATTACTCTGCTGCCAGCTCCTTGTGATTTCTGTTTTGTCTGTCAAGCACATGGCCACAGACACCGTCTGTCGGCAAAAAAAAAACAAAAAAAAAAAAAAACATATTACATGTGTTAAGGCTCTTGAGAGAAAGGGGTGAACATGTGAGAATCTAATTATTTCCAACCTTTGAAAAGATAACCACACATGTGTACAAGAAATGCCATTTGTTGGTTTGTTTATTTGCTCTTTCTCCACCAGAGGAAAAGAAGAGGAGACAGGTAAAGGAGCCGGAGAGCAGGAAGGAGGTTTAGTCGTGCAGGAAAAAGAGGGGAAAGGAAGAGAAACGGAGAGTTGACAGAAGAGAGAGGGGGGAACCACGTGGAAGAACCATCCTGTGACAGCCATCCAACAAGCATGCATAGGTGGGAGTGTTATAAGTGTTCACTGGTATCACCAGTCACACTGCCTCATTTCAAACAAATCCAATTTTATGCAGACTTTTACAGAAGCCATCCAATTTTATACAGCATTTTATACAGCAGTTACTTTTTTGCCACACACTTCCAGATTATAATCATTTTACATGTCTGATTGCTTCAAATCCCCTTTGATTGATGTGAAAACATCAAGTTTTTTTTCTGTTTTTCTTATTTTTTTCGGCAGTGATTCTCAACAAGACAGTAGACATCTTACTGTACACAGACAGACATACAGACAGACACAAATATACAGAGCAGATACAAAGAGATAGACAGAGAGGAAGAGAAGGAGAAAGGCAGAGGACCAGAAGCAGATTTTGAGCATCATGCCTGCAGACAAGTTGTAACTGTAACTGGAAGATGGCAGTAGAAATACAAAAAGAGGGTCTCAACTGCAAACCAGTAGGTTAACAAAGATGTGATCAGTAAACTTTAACATCCACAGAAATATTTTTGGCTTCTTGTTATTTGTTTATTCATTCATTGAGATTTAAATAATAAAAAAAAAAGCAACATCAACACAAAAAATAAAAATAAATAACCCAAAGTGAAGCAGTGTCCTTTCTAGTTTAATGGAGTCCATGCATGTTTCCTTATGATATCTCTTTTCAGCAAACAGTCAAGCCCAAATAAACTGTGATGGTCAAAAAATATATATAAAGCATTGGTCTTTCCACCACATTACATCATCTGACTCATAAAAAAAAAGATACTGCTCCCAGAAGGGTTGGTACCTACATGAAATTATAGACTCTGTACAAGATGTCACATTATTCCTCCCCACCAAGTAATTGTTCAATAAATAAATTAATATTTGCCATTGCGTAAAGACATTCTGTTTGCAGTTTTGAGCCCTCTTAAGTTATTTTGGTGACCTGCCAGTGTCACTGCTGAAATTGAATTGAAATGATAGATTTGTTTTAAAACAGAGAGCTGCCAAACTGTCCCATCTCATACTTTTTCCTGGTCTAAAGTGCTCAAAACCGGACAAAACGAGACTGCTTTACAACCATGACACCTATTCTAACTTATACTGGGAGGGAATTCAAGAAGTCAGTAGAAAAATAAACATTGTCCCCAACATTGCATAAAGAAGCAATCAATAAATAAATTCATTCAAGTCAATAAACCATTTTTTGTTTTTTGTTTGTTTTTTTTTTATCTTAAAAGTTTCTCACACAATCATCAAAGTGAGAGGAGAAGGTGCTCCCCAACTGAGAAAACAGTGGTTGTGTGTTGTTGGAAAGCCTGTCATGTCATGTCACTCACTGAAAGTGAATCATGCACAGAAAGTCCACTTCTCGCTGGAAAACACCCATTCTTCCTCAGGTGAAAGAAAAAAAAAAATAAACACAAGAAAACATGCTTCCCAAACATCATTATAATCGCTATCACACTCCAGGCAACTGCTTCACAGCAAGAACAATGAGCAGGAAGACACCGATCCATTCAGCCCCAGTGTTCAATCCTTATCTTCTGTTCTATTCCCTGATTGACTGATTGAGCAGCAACTTGCTGCTGCTGCCAGACTTTTTTCACCACTGATGGACTCAGCGGGTTAAACACCCTCCAGCTTGAATGATCGATCGCTCTATTAACAACACAACATCCCTCCCATTTCAATCGCCTTTGTGTTCTTGCACACAAAAATAAAAAAAAAATATTCAGGTTAAATTGCGAGTTAGAGAGCAATCCCAAAATAAGGTGGGACCCAAGAGGTGTACAAAAATAAAGAAATCATACTGTAATAGAACAGCTGTGATTGTGAGTGAGAGGCAATTTCTTTATATACTCAGAATATTTACATCTATACAACAGAGCTGACACTGGTCTGGGAAGCCAGTGTTTTGTCTGCCTATTGCTGGTTACAATTTAGATATAGATTCATATGTGTGTGTGTGTGTTGTGGTCTAGGTGAGCCAGTAGTGAATCAATTTCCAACACTTTTGAAAGACTCCCCCCACTTATTTTAGTTTCATAAGAAAAGCGCGCTGTGCTCGCTCATGTGGACCATGGGGAGGCATCAAAACAGTGCTCGTGTGCTGCTGTCTTCCAGTACATTCAAAATAGTGGTTATCATCCTTTATTCATCGCGACTACGTCTATGGAAAAAAAAAAAAAAAAGCAGCTGAGGGTTCGTGTTGTCAAGTGGCTCGGTTTTGGTTGTCGGTGAAAGCTTTCAGAGTGGGAACTGGGTAACCTCAACAGTCCAAAGGGAACCTCTGATCTGTTGGATTGCATCAGTGCAAAAAGAGATTCGCATATGCAGCTCTGTCTTTATTTCTATGTCATGAAACCCACCACTCAAGCCCACCACAGGCCCACCGCAGGCCCACTGTGGCCACACCTGGGATACTACGGTTCAGTGCAAAGTCTATACAGTGCTGTATAGTACAGGTACTCCATAGTACTCTGAAGAAACATGCATACAGGGAGACAGAGTAGGAAGCACGCTATCTTACAGTACAATCCTTATCTGTGCAGTGTTTTTGGGTGTCCAGTCAGCAGGACGGGCCTGTCCTTGGATTGTGCCTTGGGCAAACTGTATTTCATTGAAATGCTGAGGATTTTCTGAGCCTACTTCAGTCATCTGTGAAAGTGCTTGGGTTGCCAAATGTAAAGTATAGTGTATGTGTTTGATGCAATGGGGAAATAAATTTGACTAAACACTATCTAATGTGTTGAATAACAGCTGTAAACAGAGTAGTTCTCCCATTGGAAAACGTATATCTTACCATACACTTATACATAATTGTTGTTCTTTTTTTCTTTTGCTTTATTACAAAATTATTATAATTTTTTATTACTTAAGATTTTCATTATCATTATTAGACGATGACAGGGTTGAGTTGCTTGTCTTCATAAAAAGCATGCATGTTTCCATTCCCCTCCCTTTCATCTCAGTGCGGTTTCCCCATGGAAATAATTCACTCAGTTGGTGCTCCTCTTCCCTCTTCATCTTTCTTCTCTTCAGTTACCTTTGGGATATAAGGCTTACAAAGAAACAGGTGTCCATTGTTGCATCTGCTCTTGTCTCATTGTGAGTCCACTAAATCTGTTTTTCACCATTTCTAAGAAATTATCTTGCAACCAAAAAGTCATGGTTTTAAGACCTGAAAAGGAACAGAGTAATAGATATTTATCGTGTTATGACGCTCATTTCTTGTTGACTCCCTGGTCAGTTTTTAATAAGTCTCTTGGCAGCCACAAACTCAGTTGGTTGCCACGGAAGCAGGAGGCTCCTCCTCCTCTTCCTTCTCCTCTAGTGTCTGAATGAGGCCAGAAGTGACATCGGAGGCCTTCCGCTCTGTGATTGGCTCTGCTGGCGGCTGCCCTGGACTACTGCCACCAGAGGCATCCCCTTGTTGTGTGGGTGGAGTCAACCTGGCCGACTCTTGCTCCATGCACAGTGTCACCTCCTCTTCCTGTTCAGGGCAGAAGAAGTGAAATACACAAGGTGAAATGGATGACACCAAAAGCTTTGCACCAAAAATCTAACTTAGCTGTATAGATCTATTTTTACCTCATGTCCTTTATAAGTTAATAGACTGATTGTCAAATATGAAGATCAGCTATGATGCATCAAAGTAGACAGATTTTGTCAAAACTATCTCACCACAAGGTCAACTGTCAAGCTGTTTTGGAGCTTTTGATGCATAATCTTCCTCAGCAAACCTTCTGTCCATGATGGTTTAAACTCAAGGTTTCCAAAGTCAAGAATGAATTTTTAATGATAAATGGCCTGCACTTATAGCACCTTTTAACCAGGTTCTACAGAGGTCTTAACAGCGTGCTTCTCACTTTCTTGCCCAAGGACACTTAAATGCGGCTAGGGATCGAACTACCAACCCTCAAGCAGCTCTACACTTAGACTTACATTAAACACTTGGATAACATTCAGTATTTAGTTGCTGTTTGTTTCTTGTTTTTGTCCTTTCTCTCAATAAAAATGTAGTCATATTGTGATTTAAGCAACCAAGAACAAGTTTATTACTGCCATGCTCTGATGAAGGCCAGCGGGCATCTCCCATGGTCACAGAATGCTGTCAGAACACTGTTTTAAAAGATAACTCAACACATACATCAACATGTGGTATATCTGCAAGACTACATTAACCTTTTCCTAAAGCTTTGTCTGCTACCTTTATACCACTGCAGGGCTGTGCAAATGATTCAAAATTATATTGATTTACAATTACTGCTCCCACTTATTATGAAAAGAAGATAACTGGGATAAAACATTGTGCTGCATTCCTTTTCACAGTGGTGCTCTTGCTTTGTATTGTGTTATAAATTCAGCCCGCCCTTTTTCTTTAAGGCAGTGTGTCCTGTCTCATAAAGCCCAGACTAGGTATGCTTAGTTAATCTTGAGGCAAGATAGCAGAAGAAACTTTGTAAACTGCTGAATTGAACTGAATTTACCTCTCTCGTTGACCAAACACTCCGTTTGCAAGGTACCCAGCAAGGAACAACAAAAACACAATGCAATTTTGGTTAAATGTTCAAAATAATTGTGTTTATGATTTTTGCCATAACAGAGCAGCCCTATAGCACTGCTTACTCGACAGTGGAATACCAAGAACAGCTCAGCTACTGAAAAGTTTTGCCTTCATAAGCTACAATTTGGGAAAATCAACCTGAAGATGAGAACTTCATGAATTAGATATATAAGCTACCGATCGTTTTGTGCATTAGTAAGGTTGCTCTCTGCAATTTTCATGAAAACATTCACACCAGTCCCTTCTGTTTCACAACTTTTGCATAATCTTTCCCAAAAATAATTGGGGTTTGGGTGCCTGCCACAACTTTGGCCATGAAAAATTAACCTTTTCTCAACTCTCCCTCCTCTTGTTTCCTGACATTTTTGCCATCTAATCTATCTAATCTATTAAAAATTTTCCTGTCCCAGCTTCATCTTATTAAGGCCACAAATCCAATATTTTTATCATCAGTTAATGTGGTCATTAATTCAGTCAAAATAATGGAAATGTCATAAAACAATATGTCTTCAGGCTGTCCAGTCAGCAGGTCAAAACTAAAACATCCATCCATCCATTTTCTTCTACTTATCCAATTCGGGGGGGCTGGAGCCTATCCCAGCTGTCATAGGGCGAAAGGTGGGGTACACCCTGGACAGGTCGCCACTCTGACGCAAGGCTAACACAATCATTCACACCTATCGCCAATTTAGAAACCAATTAACCTAACATGTGTCTGGACTGTGGGAGGAAGCCACAGTCCGGTACTCGGAGAGAACCCATGCAGGCACGGGGAGCACATGCAAGCTCCACACAGAAAAGCCCCAGACGGCCAGTAGATCTGAACCCAGGACCCCGTTGCTGTGAGGCGACAGCCCCAACCGCCAGACCAACACGCCACCCACTTCTTAACACGCACACACTCACACTCCAATGAATGTGTTGGGGGAAATTTGGGTTCAGTGTCTCGTCCAAGAACACTTCAGCAGGTTGGGGATCAAATCACCGACCTTCAGACTGGTAGACGACCCGCTCTACCTCCGCAGCCACAGCCGCCCCACTAATATATAATAAATTTTTAAATGTATTCATCAAATAAAGGCTGCAAATCCTCACAACCGACACACAATTATTATAAAAAAAAAAAAATTTCAGTGTTCCCTATATTGACAAATTGACTTTAGCTTGCTACACTTCCATGAACTGAATCCAACCAAATCCCATGATTAAATGATTAGAAGAACAGAGTCTGCAAAACAAAAACAGAAATGATACATAAGTTGCAGTAACTGGGACTAAACCTCCAGTTTGGTTTTTCTGAGCACTCACTTAGAAAGCTACAAAATCAAGTATTAATCACTGAAGAGATAATTTTATGTAATGTAACCCCACGTTCACCTCACCTTGACCTCCTCCTCTTCCTCCTGCTGCTCCAGCAGCGGGGAGTGTTCTGTTCCCACCATCTCGTCTCCAGAGGGAACGCACAGGCTCGGCTCCACCACCGCTGCTACACCCATATATCCACTGGCCTCTGCCTGATAGGCTTCCATCTGCCCTGTGTTCCACAGATCAACCAGTGGAGGGTGAATTTGATGAACCAGACTGTGGATGGTGCTGTTGGGCGTTGCTTGCAAAGAGTGGTTGGCACTGTGCAGCCTATGGTCCAGAGACTAGAAACACAGGGATAAGACTGGTGTGTAAGTATTAGTTTTCTTTTAGAAATCAGTTGCTGTAGATCAGTGCTCATTATTTCCTCATCCATGGAAACTTTATTTTGTTTATTTGTTTTTGGATTCCTCCCTTTGGGAAAATGTCACATTTTTGCAGGTTCAGCTGAGCATTTAATGAAGGACTCTTGACAAGAGTGATGACTCAACAGTGTGAGGTATGCCAGCGTTCAAATCAGATGCAGTTGAGTCATCGTTTATGCCAAAGTCTTCTTATTTTATGAAATAATACAAAACAAATAAAAGAAGATGATTAGAGAGAAAAATCTTGAGTTAAGATTTTTTTTGTTGAATTATATGAATTATTATTTCCAAAGTCAAGAATGAATTTCTGACTCAGCGTGTAGCCCAGGAGGTAAGAGGATGCATGTCCTAAATAAAAGCCCAACTAGCTTAGGCTATAAATGCTGCGGTATGCGGCTTTGTTCATGTACTGTACTTGTCCCTATAAAAATAAACAAATAAATAAAATAACATGTTAATAACAAATTAATTTTACCAGATAGTATTTTAAAAACCACCATCTCAGGAAGTCAAGGTTTCTGCATTATTATTCAGACTTGGAGCAACACGTAGTGTCACATTGGGCTTAAACCCGATCAATAACCTGCTGTTGTTGATACTGCAGAAGCTGCTGTTGCTGGTAGTGCTGGAACTGCTGGATCTGCTGCAGCTGTTGTAGCTGACTCTGTTGGAGACTGAACTGCTGCTGTTGTTGCTGAGACAGGAAGTGAGCTGCTGCCTGCCCGTCGTAGCCCTCCGTCCCCATAACGTAGGAGCCAGCAGGGGGAGACGCCACACCGGAGGGATCGTTGTTGATCGGCTCCCAGGCATCTGAAGAGGAGAGGCAGTAGTGACCCTGGGAGACATATGTGTGAGGCCACACCTCCGCTGAGGAGTGGTGCAATATCTGATCTGGAAAAAATGAAAAATGCAGCAGCTGCTATTAGTGCGCTTCAGAATGGGGGCAGCAGATGGATGCAGAAACACTGTGTGGTTTGGTCAATCTTTTTTTTTTTTTTTTTTTTTTTTATATATTTTTAG
>VUQI01025691.1:18178-44636 GCA_015106735.1 Paratilapia polleni | reverse complement strand
ATTTTAATTAAAAAAAAATTTTTTATTTTTAAAAAAAAAAAAAAAAAAAAAAAAAAAAAAAAAAGAACAAGAGTGTTGATTGTCAGGAAGTAAAATAAAGCCTTATGTGTACAGGAACCTATTTTCTAAATCATAAACCTCATTATCCTACACTTGCTGTCCCACCTACTGAATTCCACTCCGGTGCTTCCCTGCTGTGGGTATGATTAAACATCTGTGCTGGTGACACCAGAGGGCTGCACTTCATTGCAGTGCTTGGAGTATGGATAGATTACACTTCTATATGATGTATAAAATACTCCTAGCCTTTTGGATTGTACTTTCCTTTTGCTTTAGATTATAAACTGAATCCACCGCTTTAAAGCATAGCTTTATGTTACAGAACAATTTAAAAACCAGTAGATACAGATGGAAAGCTAATTTCTCTTTTCCATCATGGTGCAATTTTTGATATTTATGGTCATTGCTGTTCCATGCTTGGACCAAAATTATTGTTATTCGGCTGCCAAAACGCCAGGAAACTGAAGGTCGTGATGGATCCTGCCTTGTTTCTTGTGTTTTCTCAGTTACATTCAGGAGTGACAGGCATCTTTGATCTTCCCTTGTTTGTGTCAACATTCATCTTCATTAGCATGAAAGAAGCAGGTTGCCAATTATGTGTGAACATTAATTTTGTCTTTGGCAGTTCGGTCTCAACATCATCCTCAAGAGGATTAATTTGTATTGAGTGTATTCTACTCTAACCTCAAGCATTTGAAAAAATACTCCTGTTTTTCTTCTGCGGACAAAATAATGGCTGTGCTTCAACTTCCTCCTCCTACTGTTCATTGTAGTTGCTTTATATTGCCCGCACAAGACAAATCCCAGACAAATGTCATACAGCTCTCAGACTTCCCGTCGCTAGGAGCTCTTTTCTGTTTATCTGGCTGTTCAGGACTCCTGAGCTGTCAGCTTACTTTAACGGACTCCTAGAATTTGGTGGAAGGTACTACACCCGCTGTTGTGCAGTTGATGTTGTCATTTGACTTCTTAATGTTGCGAATGGATCCAACATTCTTTCAGATTGTGATTACTGTTGTGACTCATTCCTAAACAGAGTCACAGTGGCAGTACAGGGGGGGGGGAAAGCCTCAGATCCAGCATGCAAATGATTTCTAGAATCTTAATCTTTTAAATCCAGCCCTCTTAGTTCCTTATAAACTAAAATGAATCTTTCTGTTAGCTCTCCTGTGCTTTAGGTGCAACATGCAAAATGTATTAAAGATCATAACTTCCTATGCATGAAGTTTAGACCTCAAGAAATTCACTTGGGTTCTTCATCAGTGTCCTGGTTTTACTGTTACCTGACTTATTTTTGATCAGGATGTCCACATGATTCTCATAGTTAATGCACACAAATTAAGATACTTTGAGAAGTTAGAAATGAACCATGAATGTTTCCTTCCCAAAAATGAAACAAAGAAGTTTAAAAAGGGAGCAAGGCATGGAAGTCAGAGAACTGAGATTGTCTCATAATCAGATTCATTTTGGTCTGATTAACTAAAAAGGACAATCAACAGATGGGGGTTCCTGAATTGCATTTTATTTGGAGCACAAGTTGCTCAAATGTGCTGACAAGTGTTTTAGTGTAGTTTCTTTGGGTAAGTCGCACTTAAGACATTTAGTTACATTTGTCTTGAGGATGCTGACTTGTAATTGAATGTTATTGAATTACATGGATGTATGTGTGTGTGTGTCTGTGTGTGTGTGTGTGTGTGTGTCTGTGTGTGTGAAGGAATATCTCTTTGCCAAGAAAGAAGACATTATGAACATTCTTTCTCAGCTTGACCCTCCTGACAGTAATGGCCATGCCAAGGACGACTTCACAGCTGGAAGCGGCATTTAAGTTGTACAAACGTTCTTTATACAGCAACTTTTTTTCCTATGACATAATGATTCCTGGTAGTGATTGTACTAAATGAACATTAATGATATTTTCTGGATGGACGTTTATCAGCAGCAACCTTTCAAAGAATTTAATTGTCCGCATTAAAGTTTATCACGTCTTCAACATTTCCCACAAAATCATATTCTGTGTGTGTGTGTGTGTGTGAGAGAGAGAATTATTACAACATATAAGGTGCTCCTCTGCAAATATTTTAATTGCCAAGTACTTTGTTACAAATAGATCTAAATAACAGTGATAGATATTCAGCTTCTTTCTCAAGTGATACTTTTGTTCCACAGTGGAATCTGCAGCAGTCCTTGTTCTGCTCTGCAGCCTCAGTGAGCTTGGTGTAGCTCCACATGGACTAGCTCTTGACCTGCAGCATGTTCTGTTAGACTGGCCCTTCAGCTCACAGTGGATCTCCAGAGCAGAACAAGGACTACGGCTATCAGCTGATGGTGGACTTGGAGTCCGTCTTTGGAGAGGCGGATGATGACATCAGGGACTGACCACAACACTGACCTGGTCAGCCAGCCATAGAGAAAGCATGACATGGGAAAGGGGGGTGCTAGGTGGTTAGCAACAAATGAACTTTCAAAATAAAACCGAGGGGATTGTCCACTATTGATTTAATTACAGATGTCATCTTTGTTTTGGCGAGATGGAAAATAAAGGTAAAATAAAACACCAAATATACATTGGCAGCCAGTCCAAGTAAAGTATGGGAAATATGTTTACTGTACCTGCACCTCACACTGAATTGTTTACAAAACTTGTGATTGTATTGTATCCTATGTGGAAAATACATGAAAAATACAATTTCCCATTTCCTCTAATAGTAAATGTTTATATAATATTTTTTTCTTATAATATTGTTGTAATTCTTAAGATGTATGCATCTCATACCACTTTCTTCTCGTACAAATGAAATGTTTACTTTATTCACACTAAATCCTGGTATTATGTTGTAAGAGAAGAGTGCAAAGCTGGCCACTTTGGTGTGTAAATCATAGTATGAAACATGCTAAACACAAACATTTACTATAGGCTTTTTTCTGTTTATTTTCCATATGAGACGTAACAAATATTGAAGATGCAACAGTGGGTTGTCAGACAGCTGAGGCAGGAAACAAAACAAAACAAAACAAAACAAAAAAAAAAAAGGAAAACATACAGCAAGTGGAGTCTTGCTGAAGGATGGTGAAGAATTCACTGGGGATTTCTTAAATGAAGCATGAGTGCAGCAATGCCTCGTGGCAGTCATTCAGGGAAGCCAGTATAGATATCAGACCACGCATACAATCTGGCAAATGTCAGCTGCATTCAGATCACGTAATAAGATGGATATTAGGCTAATATGAAGACTGACCAGTAAGTCAGTTTAGAGACAAAACAGATTGATATGAATATTTAATTAAAACATGCTCTTTGTTTTGCTAATTCTGTTGAACCAGTGAATATTTCACACATCTTTTATTACATAATGTTCAAAATTCCTTATCAGTATTGATCAAAAACATTTATATTTCCTTTGGGATTTTTCCATTCTAATAGTATTAGTATTTTATTTAGAAGCTCTTTAGAAACTCTTTAACAAAATATAGCTGAAATTGTTAAACACCTTTCATGTCTTCCTGGATGAATATTAATGTATTTTGTGTGCTTGACAGGCTTGACTTACAACATGAGAAGATGTGTGTCTACACAATTTATTGGTGCTTGAGCTTAGGTGCATGAACCAATGGACCTATGGTCCTTTCCTCTATGCAGATGAGATGATTGATTTTCCCTTTTAACCCAATTTGTTCTGACTCTGTTGTTCTACACCTTGTACAACTACAACTGTTTACTTTTCCTATGTAATAGAAAAATGTTTTGACCTAAACTATATTTCTGGGCCACTGTTTCTATAAGTAAATGTCCCTCAGCTGCAGCTATGTTCACGTCTTTGGGAAAAATGTTGATCTTCTATAGTTAAGACAAACCCAGAGTATTATAGAAAGTGCCAATCAGTGAATGATTGCTCTAAACTGTTGAAGCCTTAAAGGGAGCTGTCTGCTGAAACATCTTAATTTATGTAGGGACATTCACTTTGGCATTTATTTTTGCCTAAAGCAAAGGAAATATTTTATTACTTTTTTTAATTGAATAATTTGTCTGTCTTCAAAGCCAGAGCATAAGGGAAATAACTTGCATACAGTCTTAAAATGGTGAATATTTTGGGATATGACATGATAGTCCTGTTTTATGATTATCTTTTGTAGTATAGTAACTCATATCACTTTGCAGCTCTTAGTTCTAATCCCTTTTTCTCTCGATGACTCCATGGATAATCACATATCAATTCATTTTTGTTTTTAAAATATCACTGTTATTATCAGGATGACAGTGCCATTATACTGGCAAAATTCAACTTTTACAGAATAAGTTCTTGTCTTCTTCTCTACCTAATAAAGAGTGGCCCATTACAAGTGGAGCTGAAAGGTGTTTGCAGATTAATGATATCCAACTTTACCTCTGCAGATGGAGGACGACCTCTTCTCGGTCTGGTGTCATTTTGGCTCTGAAATGAATGAGATCCCATTCTGCTTTTCCAGTTGTTGTTTTCAGGTTTATGGCACTGTGGAACAGCTGGGAGTAAATTATTTGCCAAGTGCTTTACAATGGGACACTGACACTTGATCACATGTATTGATGCCTCTTATAATGGCTTGTCTCCCATCTGTGAGAGCAGATTGTTCTGGGTAGGAGCATTTTGCAGGCTTCAAAATAGTTTAAATGGAACTAAAACCTGCAGTCTGTTACATTATTTTCCAGGGTTGATGCTATAGTGCACATACCCTGTGCTCTGAAGTGGGGCCACAGAGGACAAGACAGAAGGAATAGCTGCTACATAATGTAAAAGAGAAAGGTGTGCCAAAACTTGTTTTTTGATTTTTTTTTTTCTAAGAAAGTAACCATTATATAAACAATTATTGGCAAAAACCAGAGGTCAGTTTGTAGCTATCAGATAACTCTGTAGCATCTTAGTGGATGACCTGTCTTGGTTTTGTCTAAGGGTTGGGGCCCATAGTATCAGACTTTAAAAAAAAATCATGCTTAATAATTATTCAGTATTATATCCATATTTTAAATATATCATACACTGTATAGTGTCATTACAAATGACTTGGGTAAAGACATTCAAGCAAAAATACACCTCTATGCTGATGACACTGTTATTTATGTACATTGTACCTTTAAAGGACAGGTGGTGCAAGCGCTTCAGGCTGCATTTCACTCATTGCAGACTGCTAGTTTAAAACCTCAGAACACAATGTCTGTGATATTCACAAAACCAGACTTTTACCTGTTTGATGATTTAACATTTAATTCAGTTCAATTCAGTTTTATTTATATAAAACCCCATCACAACAACAGTCATCCCAAGGTGCTTTATACTGTAAGGTAAAGACCCTACAGTATTACAATGAAATCCCATCTATCAGACGATCCCCTAAGCATTAGGCGATGGTGGGAAGGAAAAACTCCCCTTTAACAGGAAGAAACCTCTGGCAGAACCAGGGTCAGGGAGGGGCAGCAATCTGTTGGGTGTATGGATGGATAACAAGCTTTTATGTCATGTACGCATTTAATATACTGCCTTTCTCCTTGTGGTTGTGGTGGTGCATTGTATATGCATGCAGACTGCTCCATTTTACATGCTGCTCTACATTTTATTACATATACACAGTTTCTTAATGTTCCATTCTTAATTATTTGGTGAGCTGGTCGTCATTGACCACATAAAGACAATAGAAGACAATATATTTTTTATCTGTAAAACAATAATGGGTACATCCAGTTTACCTCTTTACCCTTGTCCTTCTCAGCTCGGGTATTTACCAGCTACATTCTTTCAAATGGTTGCTGTGTAATGAACTCCAGGTTTTGACAGATCTGGGAAAAACTGTATTTTCTTACTATGCATCCCAGAAATGTGGGAAGATTTCAGGAAAGTTCTAAACTTAAACTCACACACTATGTACTGATGAATTTAAGAGCATCAACAAAATGTGGTGAAGGAGGCATGTGGTTGTTTTTCTTAAGACTCCTCATTTTAAATAACTGTTTTATATACTCTATATTTGTTAAGTCGTAGTATCTGCTGCACTTTTTGCACTGCTGCACATTTAATATGATGTGAGTTTGTACGGCTGTTAATCTCTCTTGTGATAAAGATTTTGGTCTCCATGGGACGTTGTGGTAAAATAAAGGTGAAATAAACAGAAAACAGATGGGAAGGTTTAACCAAACTCTTTTGGTGACCACATCCTACCAGCCCTTCACAGATTGTAATTTTAAGCAACAGGGAATAAGTATTGCTTTTTGCCTTGTGATGTGACTCCTTGTTTCGTTAGGAGAATGGCCAAATTAGGAGAGTGAGCAGATTGTTCCTGCTCCTGCTATCAGGCATCATCTGTTGCAGTGATCTTCAGCCCTGTTTCTATGCAGGAGTCCTTTCAAGTTCCGACATAGTCAAGTGCACACCCTGTCAGATTGCAAATATCATGCAAATGATCTCAAACACTGAAGATAGCTGAAATTTGATGCAAATTTGTGTATGGGGGTAACTACAAAGCAGCAGAGCAATATCAGCAGGATGTGCAAGCATCAGAAAAAATGCCAGAGCTGAGGCGAGAGCATGAGGGTTCATAGCTCACAGCAACACAAACAAATTTTCACGGGTACATATTCCAATTGAAATTTATGAGACATCATAAATTTATCTACAAATGAATGCAGTTTCATTTGAGCCTCTGGTGGGCCCACATGTCTGATTTGGAAATCCGGCAGCAGCTCTATATTGTACTGAAAGAAGTGTGAAGACTGACAACATAAATGGAGTTCTAGATGTTAAAGATCATTAATTGGCAGAGGGGTCTGATTCGTTTGGTGGATGGATGTGTGAGAACATCACAAAGTTCTTTGTCAAAATTGCACTTGTCTAATCAGCCTAATCTCAATTCTGCTCACAGTGATGAAGTGATGAATTAAACCAAAACCTAATGTCCAGAGCATCCTACCAATTGCAGCCTTGCCAACAAGCAATCTTTTGCCTCTCTCATTCCTTCAGTGTCCATTGCTGTAAATAAATATATTATTTAAAAAATAAATCACAGTCCAGTCAGACTTGTAAACAGTAGCATGCTGTGAGCAATTTGCTAATGAGAATTTGCATAATTTCTGACCACTGAAGTTCATGTTACTCAAGCAGTGATTTTTTTTATTTTTTCCCACTGCTATTTGCCTCCTCTGACATCAAATCAACAGGAGTGTGAGGTGTCTGTTGGGGTTACACAAATGCAAAATATGTTGTATTGTTGATTTAAAAAGTTACATTAATAGTATCAGCTGTTTAAATTGTGTGCTACTGAGTGGAGTCATGTTGTTAGACAGATTCACAATGGAAGTATGCAGAGTGATATGAACACATTTAGCAGGCCGCCCAAATTCTTCCCTGTTTGCATTACGCTGTTGGAAGATATTAACTGTTCTGACATTACGAGCCAAAAGTCAAACAGCACAACATGAAGCATGATCTGCCTGCTGTTGTTGGTTTTATTGTTCTTTTGACATATGATTTTAGCTTATTTTTTTTGGCATTCTCACAGTGGACTACACCTTTTGGCTCCTCTGTAGCAATAAGTCAATAATTGCTATGTTATGCTTAATTTATAGTGCACTCTGACTGTTTTAGTTATATTGTACCAGGAAAAAATGCTGAAAAAGTGCTTTGTCTGTGTGTGTCTGTCTGTCTGTGTGTATGTGTTTGCAGATATCTCCTGTTTTCGTTTCTTTTTTTTTTGGCTACACTTTTTTCTATTCTGTATTCACTTCAGCTGAGCTAACACTTATCTGGACACAAAAAAAATCATACTTATTGCTTCCAGGAGTATAATGAGGCTTTAAACATACACCAAGGCTCTGTTGTAGAGCCTCATTAGTCAGAAATATCTAACTTGATACTGATATGTTCATGGATGTAGTGAAGATGTGCTTCCTGAGAATCTCAAACATCTGCCATCAGTTATTTGCTACCAGTTGTAAAATAATGGGGGAAAAAATCCTTTTGTAATCTTCAGGGCTGATATTCAGAGCCAGCCAGCTTGGACTTAGATAAAAAATAACCAGTCTGACAATTTTAATGGCTACAATTTGATGAAAGAGGAGTCTGCATCTTCATGAGTCTGAGTTTAGTCAGATTAATAAACCAATTCAAGCATTTTCTAACCTCTTGCTGCAGCTTTTCAGAAACCTAAAATAAGCTTCATTGTGGAAAGGGTTACAGGGCCAAGGCTTATGTTGCAGCACAAATACCTTTGTCTATCTCAAGAAGCCTTGAGCCTACCAAAGTCCCTGTGATGAGGTGTATGAGACTACTTGTAGTGCCAAGGGTGAAGGAAGGATAAGAAAAGGCTAAGCCTAGATTGATCTCAAAACACTGACTCCTTGCTTCTGGACGCAGCTATTTGAGAATTAATTTCCTCCACAAACTACACTCTACACATTATCACTGCCCAGCAGCTATGCATATAGTTTGGCTTTCAGCTTATGAATGATCTGATGCTCTCTTAAATCTACTAGCTGCTGCCTGCTTTGACAGCTGTGAGCAGGCTGCAGCAGCTTTCAGCAATCGCTCTGCAATTTGTCTAGGAATTGCATATTCTACACCCATTAGAACTTTATCAGAAGGCTTCTTGAACATCTATATTTCTAAGTAAACAAAAATGAAAATTGTACATCTTCTAATGCGTACCATCAAGTGATACAGTTAGAGATTTCCGCATTACAGAATGGCTCTTTTTTTTTTTTTTGTCTGTTTGTAGTTTGTTTGTATTAAATGGCAATATTTGAGACACAGTTAGTTAAAAGCTCAGAGTTACTATTTATCCAGGGTATTTAAACTGAATTGTTATGCAGTGAATTTATATTTGTGTAATAACTCCTCTGACTTCCCATTACAAATCAGCCTGCAATTTTGGACTTTAATCTGGAGATATCATGCAGGTCTTACAAGGAGCTAAAGCAGTCAAAATGTGACAAATTGGAATCCTAACCCTGGTTGTTAGGTTTATGTAATGTGAAAATGATGAAAACTCTCCTGCTGCAATGGTGCAACTGCTTAATATGTTTGATAAGGCTGAAAATGTATTTGAAAAGTGATTGATGTATCTTTACTAAAATGTGATATGATTAATCCTTGTGTGATGTAAGCACTGGTTTAGTAGCAAGCTATTGCTGTTCCTGGACGGGTATATTATGTGCTTTAGACTTGTAATGTTTATGTAACAATGTTTTTACAGAACTGATGCAGTGTACTCACTTCTCACCTTTCACAAAGTTCAGGTGGCCCAATGAAACACGACTACCTGCCTGGCTGTTCTTCAGGCTGCTCTGTGTTTGTGTAAGAAAGAGAAAGATTTAATGTTCAATTCTAAGTCATAAACTTTTGGTTTCTTACTTTGGTTGTGCTGTTCACTGGTTAGCTGCATGTAGGGTGAGCAAGATTGTATACATCCTTAGTTTTGAGATTGACTTCCTGGAGCAGTAGTCCAAAAGTTGTTGAGATACATTTCCATAAAAAGTTGGAATAGCCAGGATTTTACCACTGATTACTCATAAAGTAAAACAGATCCTAATCAAAGACTCAGTCTGACTAAGCTATTGATTTACTTAGGTACTTTGGATGATTGCCTTGTTACACCACCTAAACTTCAGGTTATGAACTGCTGCCCTGTTTATACAGTTTTGATTACAAGGTGCCCAGGCCTGGAGGGACCAAAGTAGTTCCAAAACCATCATGGTCCTTTCAACATGTTTCCCAGTTAGTATAATGTTTTAGTGCTTGTATGCAGTGCATTTTAATTCCAACCATAGCACTGTGCATTTTTTTCCCCCGTTAAATTTTCCTTTTGTCTCATCTGTCCACTGAATATTGTCCTGGAAGTGTTGTGAAGCACCTAGGTGGTCTTTTGTGAAATTGAGACATACCTCAATATGTTTTGGGAGGCTGTGGTGTCTCTTGTTGTATTTCTACTAACACTATTCCTATTTAGTAGTTCTCTGAGAATTTTATGATCAAAGCTTTTCTGAAGGCTTTTTGCTCATACCTTTTGGTTCTTTTTCACCTATTTTAGGATTGAACATTGTGAGTAGCAACAGTTGTGATCTAGTTGCAGACAATCCAGTTCTTTATAAATGTTTTTCTAACATTTTCCCGTGAACATTCATTTGACTGATGCAAGATTCACACTAAGAAATCTTTCTTGGGAGGAGGTTTTTTTTTTTGTTTTTTTAAACACAATTCCAATCTCATCTCCTTAATTAGAACACCTGACTCTAAGTAGCTTTTGGCAAACTCATTAACACTCACTTTTCTTGTGTTTAAAAGACATGAAAATCACAACAATTCACATGTTTGTCTACAACAGTAACTTGGATAAAGAAATGGTTAAAGATCCTGGTAATTCCAAACCTTTTCCTGTACATGTACTATAATATAGCCTAAACATCATAGTGGTACAGTACTGTGCAAAAAGGCTAGAGCCACCCCTCACTTCTTTATATTTTGCTTCCAATGAGCCAGACTTTCTTGTAATTTTTCTTAAGTGGTCTTGAGCAATAGTTCTCCAGGCTTTCTGAAGGTCTTTCAAAGTTTTTCTTTGGACATTGGCTGCTATTTCACTGATTTTTAGTCCAGTCCTTGTACCTGACCATTTTCTAAGGAATGTTTTGTTTTTTGTTTGTTATTAAGCCACTTAACACTGACAGGTGGCTCCATCACTCAAGTATAAAAAAGGCACCTAACTCAAGGGATGAACGAGTGTTGTGTCTACACATAACAGACAACTTAGCAAAGAACCAATTTTATATTGTATCTTTAGCCAATTTGTTACTAGCAGCCTGTCACAAAACCACAAAATTTGTTCCCATTTCTTTAGTTGAATGTCTGCAAAAAAAGCCAAAGATAACACAGTTTGACAGGCATAAAATAGTATTTTTCTGCACCAACAAGGTGATTCCCAAAGAGCTATTTGGCAAAAACTTGGCATATCTTGGCATGGTGTGTCAAGGTGTGTCCTTAAAAAATTTGAGGAAACTGGACAAGTGGAGGACAAAAGAAGAAGTGGGAGGCCTAAAAAACTATCAACAGCAGATGAGCAGTATCTGAAAGTCAAGTTCTTAAGAAACAGGAAAGAAATCCAGCAAAGACCTGACACAGGACCTGAGAGATGCATCTAGCCCTTCAGTTGATCCATCTGTTTGCTGAAGACTCACCAGAAATGGTTTCAGTGGAAGGGTGGCTGTCAAGAAGCCATTCTTAAGGAAGGGAAACAGGGAGAAAAGGCTGAGAAAATCAGTGACAACAGGTCTTATGGAATGATGAATCCAAATTTGAAATTTTTGGTTCAAATTATTATCAACATGTTCAGAGGAGGTCAGGAGAGAGGTACAACAGCGAGTGTCTACAGCCATCTGTAAAACACGGTGGAGGCTCTGTCATGGTTTGGGGCTGCATTTCAGCCAGTGGTGTTGGAGATCTTGTCAAAATTGATGGAATTATGAATGCAGAATACAGTACAATACTATCTGTAAAAGCATCTGATTGGCAACAGCTTCATTTTTCAGCATGACAATGATCATACTCACTGAAAGGTGAGAAACATACTGCCAGTGCATTAAAAGCATACCTGGATAGAAAAACACACAATGGAACACTATCAGTCATGGATTGGCCTCCCCAGAGCCCGGACCTCAACATTATTGAAGCAGTGTGGGATCATCTTTACAGAGAACAGAACAAAAGGCAGCCAACATCCAAAGAAGAGCTTTGAATGTCCTTCAAGAAGCCTGGAGAACTATTCCTGAAGACTACTTCAAGAAATTACAGTAAGCTGCCTAAGAGAGTTCAGACTGTGTTGAAGAATAAAGGTGGTCATACCAAATATTGCTCATTAGAATTGTTTTTGCCTTATATACACTTTATTTCCATGTATGTTTGCATGTTTCAATAAATCTGCTGCACCTATTTCCAAATTTCCTAGCAAAATATAAAGAAATGAGCGGGTTGCTCAAGACTTTTGCACAGTACGGTACATGGTAGATTTTTTAGATGTATCTGTAGTATATTTCACTGAAAACACACAGCATATCAACCTCACTGCATTACAGGAGAAGGCAGCAAATCAACATCCTCTGGGGATCATGATTCTCTGTACCAATTTATTTTTATTTTTTTTAAATGAAAGCGATGATTGGACTGAATACCATTTATATAAATAATTCAAGCAGCATCTTGACTAACTTAGCAGTTATAGTTTACTGGTCTGCAGAATTCAACTTTTATCTTTGTATCGCAGAGCTTGACTCAGGTTAGAAGCCCCCCCCAACACACACACACACACCCACCCACCCACCCACATCTCATTGCCTACATATGCCACTCCATCACCCATTGTTACACCTTTGCTATGTGGTTAGTGAGGCACAGCACCAATTACAGTCTCTATCATCCAGCTCAGGCTGCAGAGCTTACTCCAATTGCCTGCATTGTCTCAAGGAAGAAAGGCTTTTCAGAACGCATTTCCTTCCTCAGAAGAGCAGGAATTAGGACTACTCCACAGCCTCTTGGAGTACAAATAACAGGACGTCTTCGCCTGTGATCACAAAGAAGTCAAATAATGCAATGGTGCAATGGGAAGTGTGGTAATCAGTTAATGTCACATGTAAATGTGAATTGGACAGCGAGGTGCAGTATGAATCTGGATTTACAGGAGCTGAGAAGGTGACGTTGCACTTATGAGCACTGGCGGCTGAAGCAGGGTCATGTAAGCAGTGGGATATATGGCAGGAATCTGTCACAAATCATGTTGTTTGGCAGGGTGTTTTGTCAAGGATTTCAGTAGGATTAGGAGCCTTATGTGTAACTGATTAAGCTGCTGCAGAGCTTAGCTTTCAACAGAGTGCATAGCAAAGTGCAAAAAGTACATTTGATGCCGAAATTCACAAAGACACAAGCAAAGGTTTAAAAGCTATTGAACTCAATTGAATCTCTTCAGGCTTTTGTTTTAAAGAGCAAAAGCTGCAAATATTGCAAGCGTCACAACCTGGGATATTAGGGGCAATAAGCCTGGTGATTAAATGGCCCTAATTGTGGTTCTAATGGCATTATTAGCAATGCCATTTAAGCAAGGTCAATCTCACACCAGCCTCATTACTGCATAGCTAGAAAAACTGCCTCCAGTGTGGTTGTCACCAAAATCGACTCATAGCTCAGGTCCACCATTTCCTCAATGCAGCAGCATATTAGTATTTTTGTTTTTGAGGGTATTGTTTTCTGGTACAGCTCAATGTTGTGTGCTATAGATAAGGGTTTAGCAGGGTTGTGGGTGGGTGGTCGGATGAAAATTAGAGCCCATCGTTCATTAGTTTGGAAGTTTCATTTGAACATTATTATTACCGTATACACTTGGGGTATATTAATGTTTATTCCAGCAACATTATGATCCTGATGTCGCTAATACTCACGTACCACTCCCAAATCCCAAGAGCTTTGATTACTTTAAAGGACTAAATTACATCTGCAGGGCTTGTGTCCTCCTCTGACTTCTGTTTGATCTCTCAGGTGTTAGTTGTCTTCAAAATAACAGCTAATAAAAAGAACTAAACAAAAGAGAGCTGCCTGGCTTGTTCCAAAAATGGCATGATATTTTTTTGTTCCCGTAATCAGGCCCACCCAACACCAAAATAACTGCCTCTTTAGCAGTGCCATCGTGGATTTCCAATCAGTATATGATTGCATCTTAATCATGGAGTCTTTCTGTTTCGCATTCCACAAAGAAAATATGTCCACATTTGGATGCTGACATTGTAATTAATTCTGAAGTACGCTGAGGCTTTTATCATACCTTTCAGATCTACGGCTCAACATAGGTGAGAAACTAATTTGCTTCGTCTGTCATGATTCCTCGTCCCATTTTCTTTCCCATCTTTCAGCACCGTCATCACCATTCTGTCCCATTAATGGCTAATACTGTATTCATATCATCTAATATGAAACAAGAGCCATCACATTTAATTATGCCTCCACAGGACACAGGCGCACTCTAATGCACATCTTTCTTTTCAACAGTTATCTTGTCATTTTTCTTGTTCTAATCAGGGAGATTCCAATATTCAAGGTGCATGCCCTCCTGAAATAATGTCAAAAATGAGCCAAGCCTTTGCTGTTTTACTGGAATTGCCTGTGCTAAAGCTTACAAAGTGACCAGATGCTTCATATTTAACACCAAATGATTCTAATATTTGTCATAAGGTCCAGGCTGTTTTATAGCCTGATGTCTTTTTCACCTTAAGTTGTACTTCTTATGTAGGTAATACAGTTAGGAAACCTCTAGTCATAAAGCAGCATTATGTAAATTCCCCTCGATGTCTAAATACCAAAAATATGTTGCTGCCTTTTCTCACAATTTAACAAAGTCTTGCTAAAAGCTTGTGTAAATAGTTTGTGAAGGCCCAGTTTCAACAGTACCTTAGGGATTTTTTCCCCCCATAATGAACCTGGCTTTTTGCACTGTTTGTTGTGAAAGAACTTAACTTTTCTGTTCAGAGCCCTACCCTCAACCATATCCAGCACATATAGGACTGCAGTAATAATCGCCAGGCTGGCCTTATCACCCATTTGTAGTGTTGGATCTCACTGATGCTCCTTGGCTTCAGAGTTAGGGATGGTAATTGAAATCAGGTTACAGCAGATTGACAGTTGTCTGCACTGTGAGTTACTGCAGCTGATTCATCCTCTCCTCTCTTCTGCTGTGAACCCCTGCTGGCTGATCCGTTAATTTCACTACACTTGGAATCGCAGTTGTTCCGTTATTTGTGGCTGCCCTGTGAGTCAATTCAGTATGATGATGTATTTTAGCTTCATTTGATTTTTTTGCATAAAAGCTGAGTGCTTTAGTGGCATGTGTTGATGCTGGTGAAACCTATAGATTGCATATAAAGGATGAATGTACCCACCTTGACATCACCCATCAGTTTGTGGGCTGCTGTTTTGAAGCTTTAAGCATATGAACAAATATTGTTTTTTTTGTTGTTGTTTTTTTTTTTAAACAAAGCTGTCAGGATCTTAACTTCAGCTCTAAAGATGGTCATTTTACCATTAAAGTCTCTGACTGATTGACTCACATTTCTAGCCAGCCTCAAGTGTCCATTTGAACTGCACTTTTGGCACTTCTGTGTTGGCTCCATTTTTCAGCCTCGGAGGTGAATTCCAAAGTGTGTCTTTTTGGGTTTTATCCAAAAAGGCACCCTATCCATTCACTATCCATCCACTATCCAATATACGTCTGATGTTACATTCTGATAAGTGTTCACTGTAATTTGTTTATTTGCTTTGCTGTAATTTGAAACATGCAGTGCTCATGCAGGGCTGTTTCCTGCTATCACACAGTATTATCCCATTTCATTTCATAAGCCAGTTTTAAATGCTGTTGATGCTGATACTGCATCATGTAAGAGCAAAAGGCTTGTAGGGCTTCAGGTCACTTTTGCTTTGGGGAGGGCTGAGCAGATTCCTTTTTTTTTTCGGGAGGGGTAGTCCAGTAGCCCCCAGTAAATATGAATGGACTGTTGACCAGTCAGTCATAAACCCACTGCTGGTCTCTGCTGTTAGCTCATTCTCAGCCTTCTTGTACTACTCTCAGCGCATTACGTGGCGGTTTTCATTTCTCATTTGATATTTTCAGAATAAAGGGCGAGAACCTCCAAGAGGTCATGGTGTGCCATGGCACCCTCTTTATAACAGTTACAGTTTTTTATTTTAAAAAAAGAGAAAAAGTTTGGTGCACATAAATTATGTGCCAGTGCACCTAAACTTAAAAAGTTATGCACACCAGTGTTACCAATGTAAAAGCAAAGTTAGTCCAGAGGGCTTTGCGCTTGTGGCAAACATTCTTGCAGCCTTTTTCCAAAATCTAGTGGAAAACATCAATCCAGAAGAGGCTGATATGGCAGCAGATCAGTGAACAGGCAAGAGTATTCAATCACTGCTTAGTGTATACTATTTAGGCGTCCACATACATTTGGGTGGAAAGTTTATCTTCCTTTGGTCTCATCCTTTGGTGTAAGACCTCAGTATTTTGTACACAGTTACCCTAATTTTGCTGGCACTTTTTTTGTTGGCTGTCCTTTTCTCCTTTCCCTCTGAAGATTTCTATTTATGTCCAGAGCTGAGGTGTTGATAAAAGTGTGAGCTTGCTCACTGCGATGGGGCAAATGTAAAACACATCACACAATGAAAGTCAGAATACAAACACCCTAGCCCAACATGTCTTCTCTACGGAGCCCTCTGGCATATTGCTGTCCTCTTTGAAGCTTCTCCACTATTGATCGCGAACACCAAAACCTAATGCATGCAGATGTGGCTCCAGTCAGCAGTTGGGCCTATAGCTGCCACTAAGCCTTTCCCCTTCAGACACAACAGTCCTTCAGTTTTGTATGTGGATTTTGTTGGCTTTGTTAAAGCTGCATAAATACTGTGAAGCTCCACTCTAGCACTCAGAAGCAATGTTTTGTTAAGTACATTGTTGTGAAAAAAAAAAAAGTGACCCCTCAGCTGATGTCTGCGAGCTCACAACAGAATTTCGTTCATTAAAGAGCAACTACTTTGCCTGAATAAATCCTCCTACATCAGTAGACATGCAATGCATTTTGAAGCTCATGATTTGTGAGCCTGTTTGTTCTAATGTGTCATGTACTTGACTATTACCTGAACCAGAAAATATTTCAGTTAGGGTTCACCTAGTTTCACATTTGAGAAGACACCACTGTTTTACAGATTTTACTAATAAAGTTTAATTGACCTGGGGAGTTTAAAAAATGCAACCATCAAGATGTCATTTCCCATTTTGAGTTTGGAGACTAAAAAAATCAGTATAACCAGCATTGCAACCAGAGGTGGGAAGTTAGACTGGGTGTGGAAAACATTTGGTCCACAGGCCAGAACCAAAGGGTCCAATCTGGCCCACTAGATGGCTTTGTAAAGTGGGGCATCCAGTACATACAAGAAAGGTATAATTTGAATACTTTTGGTTGCATGTTGCACCAGAAAGCATTGTGTTGCAAGTAAAGAATGGATCAAATCATAAGACCTGTTGTCTGAACTTTAAATTTTATCCATTTGAACCATCATCATCAGTTCTACAGCCTCTTTATTGACAAAGACATACTCCATATGGCCTACCGTACCAAGCAGAAGTAAGATGGTTAAGACAAGGAGCTTACCACACATTTCTTTGATTTACAGTAGTACTGTTCCTTTGTAAAGACAGTAGTCTAATTGAATGTGGAAAAACTGAGACATATTGCTGAAACTGCACTTTTTAAAAGACATCTCAGGCTGTTAATCTGTCTTGTAAATGCTTGGTTCATTAAAAGTGAACGCACTAATTTACACTAAAAGAAAGATAAAAAACTGGAGTTCTGGTTTTATCTGCTCTGGACTGCTTCATGAACTAAAATATGTTTGACACCTCTGGTATATACTTTAATGAAAAGATGCAATTGGTTGCACTATGGGAAATGTAGGATTGGAATGACTGAATAAACAAGTGTAAGGGCATGCTCCACATAGGCACAGATGCTTTCAGCAGAGAGTCCCCGGTTCGATTTCCAGTCAGCAGGACCTTTAATGCACATCATTCCCCTGCTCGCTTTCCCTACACTTCCTGTCTGTCTTCACAAAATTTAGAATTTTCTTATACCAACAACTCAAAGTCTTGTGAGTCCCCTAATTTACATCACATTAAACCATCACCATACCCATTTATCCAGTCTGTACCTCATATCTTCAATAGAAATTTTGCCAGGAATGGACATCCTTCACTCAAATGCAAAGAATCTCCTCATCAGCTTTATTTGTCAGTCTAACAGAAAACAAAAGCTAATTTCATTGCTTTTTCAACCCAAGAAGTAGCCAGCAAAGCCAGGTGTTTTAGCCTTTTTTTGGCAATTGAAGCTCCAAACTATGTCACCTATATATGTGCATTGTAAGAGATGCTGAACCCCTTCAAATGAAACCCAATGAAATTCCTCAAGGATTAACCACTCTGTGAGACGGCTTGACCTGAAGCATCTCTATAGTGTCCTAGGAAATTCTAGGAAATGTTTGGTCTTTAGATGATGAAATAATTTGTATAAAATAAAAGAAATACACAAATATGCAATCTCACTGTAGGCTTACAGGCCGGTATGCAAGAGCCTAGAGGGAGAAACCTTAATCATGCTGGCAGTGGAGAGCGTGACTGGCTCTTATCCAACTCTTAATGAAAGGGTTAATGTTTGGGTTATATTGAGTGCTTTGCTTGGATGAATTGTAGATTTTTGGCACCAAGTTCACACGCTGGCAAATCAAAGTAGAACGTCTTCACAATTAAACCTCATCCAGATGCACAAATGACAAATTTCAAGCTGGTTGGCATAGTTACTAAGTGAAAATGGGAGAAAGGAGATATAAGTGAGTCACATGGCTGTACCTAGGCAACAAAAAGCTAAAGTTCTCACAGGGCTTATTTGAAATAATAGGGCAACTGCATATAGTGATCTGAAAGTTAAATGAAGAGGAGGGCCCAATAGATCATTTCAGTCCAAAACACTTTTGTTTGAGTGGTAGGTAGATGCATCATAGCTGTAATAATAATAATAATCTTCTGGTGGGCGTTGAGTGGCATTTGAGCTGGGTGGAGAGGTTGGCAAAATATTACTATTGATATCATTAGCTAAGAAAGAAACATATGGGATGAATAAAAGCACAGGCCATACCACAATTAGGCAAGTGCTATAATACTGTTAAAAAGAGGACTGTGACAAATGCAGAAAAAACTTTAAAAATTGATCATCTGCAGACACCTGTATAGTCTTATCAACTATGCCAAAGCAAACACAAACAACTAAAAATTAGGTAAATCTTTATTTCTTTCCATCCAGTGCTTGGATAAGACTTGTTTGTTTGCTTGTGTTAGACTAAGCAGATAGTGAGATACTTTTTTTTTCTACATTTATAATAGCAGAACAAATATAAATAAATAGATCACAAAGCTAAAATTTTAGGACTTTTTTAAAAATCATTTATTAATCTTTTAATAACAGCCTCCCACCCAGTAATTTCCTCATGTCAGTGTAATTTACAGGTTTCCACATATTTCCCATGTCTGATTTTGAATAGAATAGAGATAATTGTCTTTAGATAAGGCGATACCATGATGGGGAAGATTGTAATTCTCTTGTCAATTTGTATAGCATAAGCTTTACAATACCCTCAGTAAGTGAAAATGACAACCCCTGACCTCAGAGCCTGACTGGGAGCAGGGAACAACTCCCATGTGAACCTCATTAAAACTAGATGGAAGATATCTGCAGTAGGGGAGCTGTGCCACTAGTCCCTGTGCAAACAGAGACTAATGAGAAAAATCATGAAAACTCTTATTGCATTAATTTCTGGAGAGTGGCAGTATGGTTAAGCTGCTCACCTCTTACTAATTTTTCTGAAGATCATCTGGGATTTTCTGAAGTACAGCTAAAGATGCCTGCATCCTGCTTTGGTTAACCACATCCTGAAAGTGACCAGGCTTAGTGTGAAATTGCAGCTATAGTGTAGTTTAGCTGTGCACTGGACCTCTGCGTGAGGTAGTTATGCTAAGTAGACCAAAATGCGTGGAATTATTCATGAGCGTTACGGTATGGCTTTGACAGATGTATGAGCAAATTCAAGTAATCTGTTGATTGAAGCAGTATACCTAATGTCTTTTATCAGTTTAAGCAGTCCTGGTATAATGATGGTTCATATAGGAGTGACCCATTATTCATCTGTCCATCCATTTTCTACCGCTTATCTGGTTGCGGGGGCAGAAGTCTAATTAGAAAAGCAACTCTCCTCACCCACTGCCTCCAGCTTTTCAAGGAGGATACCAAAGCATCCCTAAGCCAGCCAAAAGACATAAGTCTGCCTAGGGGTCTCATTCTGGTGGGACATGCTTGTAAACCTCACCTAAGAGGAGTCCAGAAAGCATCCTGGTCCCTTTTTATTTGGAGGAGCAGCGAGTCTACTCTGAGCTCCTCCTGGATGGAAGCTTATTTCTGCCGCATATATCAATAGTCTTATTCTTTGGTACCTACCAAGAGCTTGTGGCCATAGGTAAGGGCAAAGGAACGTAGATCCAGCAGTAATTTGACAGTTTCACCTTCACAGTGCATTATGTACGTATTAGTATTTAATTTGACTTATTTTTAGATAAGTCTTATTTTTGTCACTCTACTTCTTCAAGAATCAGAATAGGAGCAGAATAGCTTGTAGCAGCCTGGAGAGAAGGAATTAAAAATTGAGGTTGTGGCAGTGACAGGACATCACTGGAAAACTGATGGAGAGCTCTGCTCTGCTGGCACAGCCAACAGCCAACTAATATGAAATCACGTGATGCTGCAGGTTGGTTTTCTTACAGTCTTCCCCATTTTTTTTTATTTTAATTTTTTTTAGTTACCAGCTGCCACTTAGTGGCACCCACCTTTCACTAAAAGTGATAATCAGTTATGCATAAATTTAAGCCTTAATACAATTTAAATAGATATGTTACTGTATAGAATAATTTACCTCTACACAGGTGTCATAAAAAGGAAAATTAGCTAAAGAGACCAGAATTATTTTTGGTGTAAATTTGGGCATTTCAGCATGGATGAGAACTGATTCGCCTCAGGCAGCCATTTAAGGAACGGCATTTTTCGCTCGCGCAAAATGGCTTCAATTTGTCTCCCCAGAGTTTGCCACTTGGCGTAAAGTTATTGAATCAACTTTATTATTTATCAAAGGTTAGGCTGTGCATAGGTTTCACATGACAGTTTAGAGCTACTTCATGCTGAATACCTACAGTCATTTCTGAACAAATGCCTTTTTCCTTTCCAAGATTGATAGTACATGTATTGTATATCTTCTGAGGAAGTTATTAAACAACTATAATGAATCTCACCACTGAGCAAAGAGGCTTGTCATTAGTCTGGCTTTCTGTGCATCAACCATAGAAGTCCCGATCCATTACTGATCATTTGTTTGCTAGCTCTGTGTATGCCAGCTATCAAATATGCCTCATTACACTGTTAAAACATCGAAATGGCATCCCAGCATGTGGCACTTTGAACTGCAGAGCAGAATGATTAAAAAAATAAACAGCAGCCAAGAGTTTTAATTACTGATATGCCAGTGTCCGTCAGGAAGCAGCAAGAGCAGAACACTTAGCGTGAGAAACCAACCACTATGCATCTATTACACTGACATACTGCAGGTGGAATTTGCCTTTACTGCTTGTTAAAAATTGTATTTTGACTGGAGTATAATATTCATGCTGTAGATGAAGATAAACTGGCCAAATGATTTCCAAAATTTCCTGCCGCAACAAGTCCACTCTTCATTACAGGAAAGCTAATTAATGATTGCTTTCCAAACTCTAATGCAGGTGCTGAGTGTGTTATGCATGCACTATTTTGCTGTATTATGAAGAGAATATAAACCAATATAATTTAGAAAGATTTGAATTATATTGGATTTTATTGCCCTGCGACCCTGTCCAGGACAAGCGGGTGTAACTAATGGATGAATTGCAATGTTATTCAATGCGAAACATTCTGCCTTATTGCATTACCTCAGTTGCTGATTTAAAGCTGGTAAAATAGTTGAGGCCTACTGCCTGATATACCTGATAGTTATAATTGCTGCTTTTCAACCAGCCTGTGTATTTGAATGCTGCCCTACATTTTCAGAAGACAAAAAGAAAGTAGTCTTTAAGCCACATGTCCTATGCAAATGCCTCATGCTTCTGCAACAAATACAAGAACTATACCATTAAAAGTTACATGTGTGCTGTGTTTTTATTCCACATTTTGTTAACATATTCAAAATTATTCATAGATTTCATGTTTTTGAGGAAAGACTATTGCAGTAAAATAGCACTCATGCTAGATAGAGTACTTTTCACAGCATCTGACATCGGAGATATTACCATTTGTCTCACTGGCCTGTCTCATGTTTCCTGATTATTCGACTACCTGACTGATGCAAAAAGGGGGTGAAGAAAAAAGATCTTTTGTACAACTCAAGGATTTTGTTAAACTGTCCATTTGTTTCCCTTTATGTAGTCCCCATAAATCATTGTACCTGATGATGCAAATCTGGAATATTGAGGTTCTCTTTTCTTAGGATAGTCACCACAGTTTGACCATGTTTTCACAACCAGATACCTTGATCAAACTTGATAAATCCGCATAGTATATCTCCTCTCACGTTATACAGCATGTGGAAGCATAGAATGATATGTGTTCAAGGCATTTACAAGAAATGATCAGCAAATGGATTTTGCAGAGGAAGGCAGGAGGGGGAGTTGCTGTCCGTGACAGTCCAGCTGGAACATGGTGTGTGGCAGAAATAAGAAGTTCAATGTATTTGATTTAGCCTGTGGTTTCCTGAATAACAGCCAGAAGGTACTGGCTCGCTTCAGGTGACTATGAACTGTGGCGTTCAATGATTTGCACTGGACCTGCTTTTCTCAGACATCAGTGAGGGCTGTCTTGGCAAATACTGCTCTTTGGCACTCTCTTCTCACTGTCTTTTTTCCCTCTGTAACTTTCTAAAGCCACTGCAGCAAAGGTGAAGATCCTCTTATAGCATCAACTGAGTTAGTACCACGGTTTTCAGTGTGGCTCGTATTTTTCAAGATTTACAGGCTACCAGCAGGTGCAATAAACCATCCCAAATACTACAGATCTGGTGACCCTGAAGTGACGCTTTGCAGCTTGGTTTGCTATTTTCATGCTGGCCCCAAGATGCAACACACCACCCCGCTGAATGCCTAATTTGCTTCCCTTGTGAGCACTACTGCAGCCATTTTCTCCCACTCCACCCCCTGCTGCTTCTGATGTCGCCACTGTCAGGTCTTGTGAAGAGACTTTTGAGCACTTTATACGTAAGATTAGAATTTGATTAATTTAGCGGCTAAATTTGTTATCAGTCATACGACTGGCTGCCATAAATCTGTCCTTGACATGGCTAATTGATGTGTTTATCATGTCCACTCCTTGAGAAAAAGGATCTACTCTAGTGTAGTTAGGAGGAAATGGAGAAGGACACAGTGAGTGAGTATCTTCTCTCCAGACAGCATACATAATTGCAGGTTGCTATGCAACTGAATATATCCTCTGCTATGAATTATCTCCCTGTCAGTAGAAAGTTAAGATAAGAAAAGATCTCCTTTGCATATGAATAAAGCAAAGTTGCAATTGCAGATAGCTGTGGTATCAATCAACTTATATATCCATATAGGAACATGACTTTCATGACTTCACACACGCACACAAGGACCAGGACGAAAACATAATTTAGCTTTGATTGGAAGAAACGTCTGCTTTGCATCTGTGTGTCTTGTCTTACCTTGCAAGGCATCTGGATTCTCGCGAGATCACATTCAGGTGAGAATTAATCATGCCAGGCTTCAAGATATGTGCTTGTAGCGGGACAATATTTGCTTTGGGCTAAAAAGTATCTTATGAGAAGACACTAGCCAATAAGGTTGTAGAGATCGGCATGTTTTAAGCTGGATTTATGGTCCCACATTTGTATCTGTTTGTGTATTTCTTTGGCTATGCAGAGATGATTGTGGGAATTCAAGCAATGCAGAGGCTATAGAGAGAGAGAGAGACAACCTTCCAAAAAATCAACAGGTGATGATACTATGTGTAGATCAAATACTGGTTAAAAAATTGTCTCAAACAGAAAAAATACCACTGTAAACTTGAGCATCACTAGGTGTGAGGGGAGGAAAAACTATCCTGATGAAAACATCTGGTGCTATGCCAAACACGCTGAGGTCATTCCAGCTGTATGCACATTAAAACTAATCCCATTTAACATCTCTGCCTTCAAAAAGTTTGGGAAGGAATTTTTATTGCTCTTCTTAGAGATGCAGATTACATGGTACAGTGAGCTGTCTCCTCTAGATCTTCACTCATTACAGCATTCACTTCTCCAACTGCTGAATCCATTTATTCGGCAGTTTGGTGACAGAAAACATGCAGAGAGTGACAGAGGGACATGAAATGCACATTACACGTCACACAGCCAGAATCAAACAAAGAATGCGTGTGTAGTTGTGTAATATACAGTATATACTTGGCCAAAAGAGGATGTCATAGTTGATCATAGCTGAATTCCACTGTTGCTAAAATTAACTAGTTGCTTATTAGAATACATTTATTTGTGCTGTCTGTTAAATTTGAGGAGACACAGACATTATTTAATAATATCTATTAATAATGTACATTAATCTGTTAGATTTAGAGTGAAGATCTCCAGTAAGTATATAACCTCGTTGAGGTTTAAGCCGACAGTCTCTCCATTCTTCAGCCATCCTACACTGACAAGATTGATGAGGTGTTTCTAGACAGTACAGAGTCAAATAACATCCAGGTGTGTTTGGAATAGGCTATATTGGTATTGAGAGGGTGTATTTACAACAGTTGCAGAATTTGTTTGCACTCCCTGTCACATTTAAAACACCAATTAGACTTCACTTTGACGAGGACACTTTTAGAATACTAAACTTCTAGTTTTATTTTTTCCCTTTAGAAGAAGACAGTCTAAGTTGTTTTTGGATGGCATATCTTCCCAGATTCATCATGTAATCCTACAGCTGTATACTGATCACAGATGCATGGACACTGCACATACCCTAACTAGATAGATAGATAGATAGTACTTGGTTGGACCCCTTTTGCCTTCAGAACTGCCTTAATTGTTTATGGCACAGATTCAACAAGGTGCTGGAAACATTCCTCAGAGATTTTGGTCCATATTGACATGATGGCACCACGCAGCCATCAGAAGATTGGTACGCTGTGGTCATAAAGGGATGGACATGGTCAGCAGCAATACTCGGGTAGGCTGTGGTGTTTAAACTATGCTCAGTTGGTACTGAGGGGCACAAATTGTGACAAGAAATTATCCTCCTCATCATTACACCACCACCAGTAGCCTGAACCGTTGATACAAGGCAGGATGGATTCATGCTTTCATGTTGTTTACTTCAAATTCTGACCCTACCATTCGAATGCAGAAATCGAGACTCATCAGACCAGGCAACATTTTTCCAATCTTCTGTTGTCCAATTCTGGTGAGACCGTGCAAACTGTAGCCTCAGTCTCCTGTTCTTAGCTGACAGGAGTGGCACCTTGAGTTACTGTTGCCTTCCTATCAGCTCAACCGTTTCTCTTTTTCTGACCATTCTCTGTAAACCCTAGAGATGGTTGTGTGTGTAAATACATTGAGTTATTGCTTTGTGATTGGCTGATTAGACATTTGCATTAATGAGCAGTTGAACAGGTGTACCTAATGAAGTGAAAGAGTGAAGAGTGTGTATTCCTGTTTTAGCCGTAACTGAACGATGCATTTGAAAACACTGTAGTCAGGACAACTCAGCTTTGAAGGGAAACAGTTTGACCATACATTGTCAAAAAGTGCAATATATGATGGATAGATCCATAATATGAACTCAAGTAAAGTCAACAACTCACCAAGCTACAGAGAGAACGGCAGCCTTTGAATTTGATATCTTAATGATGGCTGTGTAAGCCTTGTTGGAGCCATCAGCTGGGAGGCCAGCAGCTCATCTCTTGTTTCTGGGGTGTAATATAGCTAAGGTTTACCAGTCCTTCCCCCAAGGCAGGATGCCAGTCTATTACAGAAGCTTTTCCTCATCCATCTTTCTGATATTGTGTGTCAACCAGAGTGGGTTCGGGTCCTAAATTTTAAATCTGTACTGTGAATCATTTGGGCTTTTACTACCTAAACTTTTTCAGCGCAGTATGTCACCCTTTTGTAGAATTTCTTACAGTAGATAGCTGAGAACTACAAAATAGTCAGCTCAGAATTGTATCCATTACTGTGCAGAAGGTATACACAATTATTATCTTTGTCCCTGCGGTTGTTCGGGCTTGTTTTTGCATGTGCAGGTTGTTAGGCTTGAGGGATAGTGCCGTAAATACCTTCCAGCAGACTTTGATGAAAAGACAGGAAACTGAAACCTGCTGGCAGTCTTTATCAGAGCCCACAGCAGGCATCAGATTTTACCTGGAGACTGATGTTATGGTAATAGATACGGGGGTCCAGCCACCAGCCAGGCATTCATTCTATCGATTTTGCAGAGATATTTTCCAGAGTAATCAAAGAGCTGTGAAATCCTTACTCTGCAAGTGCTCAGAGCTTCAGGGACCACTAACAGGATTGCTTTTTCTGGTGAAGTTGAGTAAACTGATACGTCTTTCACGCTAATGTACACATACAGCCATTGGTGTGAGTGGGGGCAAACTGCAGTCTACCAACTTGGCAATTGGGGTCACGATCTGGGTCAGTGGACCAACTGTACACATCTGGCTTTACTGTAAGGGGGGGGGGGG
>VUQI01025689.1:0-11481 GCA_015106735.1 Paratilapia polleni | reverse complement strand
TTCATTTATTTGTAGAAAATGAAATATGGTCAAAATACCAAAAAAGGTCCAGTGTTTTCAGACCTCAAATAATGCAAGGAAAAAAAGTTCATATTCATTTTTAAACAACACATTACAAATGTTTTAACTTAGGAAGTGTTCAGAAATCAGTATTTGGTGGAATAACCCTGATTTGCAATCACAGCTTTCATGCGTCTTGGCATGCTCTCCAGTCTTTCACATTGCTGTTGGGTGACTATATGCCATTCCTGGTGCAAGAATTCAAGCGGCTCAGCTTTGTTTGATGGCTTGTGACCATCCACACCTTGATCGGCCTAGCTGTGTGGCATGGAGCATTGTACTGCTGGAAAAACCAATCCTCAGAGTTGGGGAACATTGTCAGAGCAGAAGGCAGCAAGTTTTCTTCCAGGATAACCTTGTACCGAAAAAAGCATTTTTTGACATCCATAATTCAAAATTTGGGGTTATTATCTCACAGTTTCGACTTACTAACTCAAACTAATGAGAAAATAACTCAAAATTGAGAAAAAAAAATTGAAATTTCAAGTTAGTAAGTCGAAATTTTTGAGATCATAACGCAAAATCTTGAGTTATGGGTGGCATTTTTTTTCTTTTGTCAGTGGCCGAAACAAGCTTCCATAGTAAAACTATTAAACCTCTAAAAAAAGAAAAAAACGGGGAAAAAAACCCTTTAGTGTATAAAAGTAAACACACACACATACAAATTCCTGTTTAATGAATGATGCAGATGACAACTACTGAAAATATGTAAATATAAATACAGTGTTAGACATCTTATAAGTCTGTCATGGGGTGGGTTTGTTTGAAGTCTCCACTTCAAACAAAATTCCTTAACATCACAGGCAAACAAGATATATATTTCCCAAGGCAAGGCTGAGATGGTTTGGACATGTGCAGGGGAGGGGGATATTGGGAAAGGATGTTAAAGATGGAGCTGCCAGGCAGGAGGAAAAGAGGAAGACCACAGAGAAGGCTCATGGATATAGCGATGGAGGACATGGAGAGGGTTGGTGTGACAGAGGAGGACGAGGGTGAGATGGAGGCAGATGATCCGCTGTGGTGACCCATAAAGAGAGCAGCAGAAAGAAAAAGAAGATCTTTATTAAGCAGTATTAGCTCAAATCTGATTTATCTATAGCCTATAGGGTATAAAAAATAAATATATAGTCCTAAAGGAAAGCCACTGCAGACCCTTCAAACACTAATCTCCTCTAACTTCTCTCCTCTGACTCTTGTCATAAATCAGTAACCTGTCCATACTGCACACTGAATATATGTATCCATCCATATGTATACATCCATCCATCCATTTTCTTAACTGCTCATCCAGTGTCGGACTGGAGCCTATCCCACCCCAGACAGGTCACCACTCCATCCCAGGGCCAAATTATATATAAGGTAAATTATTCTCATTCACTCTCTGCACATTTACATCTTTGTACCTGTGGAAACAGCCTGAACTGCTGCTTCAGTGATGTATACCTGTGCTTTATACTAGATAAACGGTCTCCTGAGGATTCAGTTCAGTTCAGTTCAGTTCAATAAGTAACTCTAGGTATTTTATTTCAGGGTGGAATTTCCCTTTAAAGCACACACTTCTTCAGTGGTATTGGTGTTTAAAATGACATGCTGTAGAGCACACTGCCATCTAGTAGTACCTTACACAGCAGGCAATGACAGTTTGAGCCTGCAGAGGGCGCCGAAGCCCCACTTTAAAACTGAGTGTGGTCCACACTGGGACTACATCATGACCAGCATCATCATCATCATCATGATCACTGTGGTCCAGTTCAAAAGCTTTCCTCTTTCCTTTCTGTTTTTGTTAATGTCTGCTGCGTTTTGTAATCGCCCAATTTACACTGAGGAGGTTTCATCTTACAATACTGCTTATTTTATTATTTAATAACTGCAACATACTAGCATGTAAACCATCATATCCGACATCGTGCTTGATTTTTAAGGTTTTTAAGATAAACTGGAAGGATTAAATGTGGATTCAGACCTTTCTTTAGTGTCTTTAAATATGCACTGTCACAAATACTTATTAGAAAAGATGATTATTTGGAAAGGCAATTGAAAGTAAAAATTCTTACAGCATCCCAATTTAAATAAATCAAAATGTGGCATGTGTTTTTGTCAAATCAAATCAGAAATTAATTTTAGCCTAAGAGAATTACACAATAATGTTATTTTGAATGTGGCTCATTAAGACTTGCTGATGTTTTAAATGAGAAATAAAAATGTTCCTTAAGGCCTTTAATCTGAAAACACTTCCATCTGATGAGAAAAATATGGAATAAAATTCATGAATTTTGTACATTTCAGAATAAAACGTGTTGTTAGAGTGTCAGAAACTGCTCAGACGCTTGTTTAGTGCAGCTCGAGCTGCTGTTCAAATCACTGTCCGGTGCATCTTTACAGCTTCCTGTTTAAGTTTTCAAACAAGAAAATGTCATCCGTCATGACAAACACATTATTCACTCATCCATAATGCATCTCACCTCCTTTTTTCCCACTGTTGAGAAGAGAGAGTGGGAGGAAAAAAAAAGAAAAATCTCCTTGTTTTATTTTCAGATTTTCTCATTCTTCATGCCACGCTTTATGGAAAACACAGGAGAGAGTGGACAGCGGGTAAATGCATTTCACCTTGGTGGAGTGCATTTGCAGCCGTGGACAACAATGGCCTTGAGAATACTCTGAGGCCACGGTGGAGTTGTCTCTGTTCTGGAAATGGAGTCGGCCCGGAGGCCTCATTCACGGCAGCCACACCTTCAGTCCCCTCGCTCAAAGAGTCAAAACAACCAGCCGGGGCAATCACCTGACACATTTCCATCCAATTTCCACTGCAGAATGTGTTCATTTTCAGGCTAATGGCATGTCATTTTGCAGGAGCCTTTGGTCAAGAATTAATCCTGGAATCAAAACAGATTTTCCGGGGAGCAATCTTCCATCAAGTATTGATTTTTTTTACACTCACGGAGCCTGTACTCCCTAATTTAACCTGACAGCCAGCAGCACAATGGACTGGGAGCACCTTGGCGTCTCACAGAGCTCTCCTCCTCCTCCTCCTCCTTCTCTCCATGAAGTGAAAGAGAGATTGGGAAGGGGGGGAAAAAAGGACTCCCTGATGTATAAAACAAAGAGCATTGGTTACAGAAAACAGAGAGATAAAGCTTCCGTCTCTCTGTTTTACCTCTAATTATGTTTTCTAGGGTAGTGCAACTTGGGCAGGTAAGGCTGAGAGGGAAGAAGGGAGAGTGTTCTGGGGCCATCAGCTATCATTATGGGCCTGTTGACATGTGCCTGTCTTTGAGTGATTCTCATCTGTGATTTCCCCTGGCCATTTTCTGCAGATGCACGAAGAGGGGTTTCATCATGGCCCCATAAAAAGGGCCCAAAGTGTCCGCACAGGCCCTCACTAATAAGAAAGCAAAGATGTGTCCGACCATGTCACACTCCTCTCCCATCCATATCCGCTCTCTCAATGCCTTCAGATATGCAATCATTCTCTTTTTTCTCTCCCTCTTTTCTCTCCCTCTCTCCCTCTGTGTGTGTTGTAAGTATACTATACCCTATGTAGAGGTCAGTGGGATGAGAGGATGATGGAGGGCAGGGCCAGTTATTTTCCTCTAGCTCTTAAAGCTGCGATGACCCATGTGCAGAAGAGTTGCACTTTGCCAAAGGGCTTTTCACGCGCTGCTTACAAACTACCTGACAGAAGGGAAACTATTTCACTTTTTATCTGCTGCTCGTAACTCATAATCATCCATTTCAGGCAACATATGGCGCGATGCTTCTGTTTGGTCACATTTAAGATTAAGGCACAAGTTTGCAGCACATTTTCTGGTACTAAATGGATACAATGAACCCCAGGGCACAGGCACCAAAACTGAATAATTAAATCTTTACATGTGTAGCATATGTGTTATCCTGATCTCCAGTGCTTTCAGTATGCAGATTTTTTTTTTTGTTTGTTTGTTTTTTTTCCAGTATGGCAAGCAAAAGCAAAAGTTGGTGCTCATCTGAAGAAGAAACTCATACATGTGGTCATTTTTGTCCTGAAAATGTAACAGAAAAATGCACTGATATCATCTTAATTTGGGTTAAATTCCAATTTAGGCATTTTAGATAAAAGGAAGGTGGGATAAATGTAGCCATGACTTTTTGTGGAGAAAATCAGATGTTTAGACAAACAAGTAATGTTTTCCAGAGTTTCCAAGGTTTCTGTCAGAGGGTAAATGGATGCATGTCCTCTGTGTTAGTAGTCCTGGCTATGGCCCTGCTCTAAGAGACTGTGCAGAAATTATTAAGGTGGGGAGCTCTGAAGTGTTGAGTATTTAAAAAAAAAAAAAAAGGTATATTGATACAGAAATTTGTGACATAATTTATGAGTTTTATCCAACACAATGACACTCCTCTGACACGATGCTGGTCTATTCCAGTTGGTAATAAATATGGTTAATATCACTAATGCCATTTATTAACATGTGAATCATGAAATGTGCACATAAACAGCCCCATAAAATAATTTAAAGCCAGTACACATGCAGCAGCAGTTATACATTAATAAACCTCTACTACTTCTGAGTTTCTGGTTTTAATTTCTCAACTCAGCAGTACTTCTCAGAATAAGTAGAAGCATTAGAAACAATGAGATCACCGGTGTTGTCTCTGTCCTCTCACTATTTATGCAAGCAAACATGAATGAATGCTACCAGATTTAGAGTAACAGCAATGCCAAAGATATTCTGAATCAGCTCTCTGACTAATGCCGTAAAAAATACGAGTAAATGTATGTGAACCATAGACTGTATATGAAAGATGGACAGCCTTAGTGAAGCCTTGGGCTGACCTTTTTTTGCTGTTGCCTTCTTAGTTTTTTTTAAACTAGGTGTCATCAGCATGGAGTGGATCTGGAGTGGAGTGGAAACAGGACATACACTCATATGGTAGTGCGTAAGTCGATCCTAAACCATACCCTACTATAAATGCCATGTTATATTCAGTAGGACTTGAAAGTAGAGACGGAGACTACAAACTCATCAGGAAAGTGTATACAGAGGCCATAAGTCCAGAAACATTTTCTCATAAATCAGATTTCTTTTTGCAACCACAGAAGTCGCCCCCTGCTGGCCATTAGAAACAGTGCAGGTTCTGTTCACTTTTACATGAGCCTCACTTGTCAAAGCTTGAAGTTAGCATATATTTGTTTATAGTTTGGAAAATTAAGTCATGTACTGGCAGCTATTACTGAATTAAATTGCCTCTGGAGAAATCTTAAGAAGCTGATGATTCTCTGGTGCATTCTGTAGCGGTCCATTACGCATCAAAACTACAATAAACTAACATACATCACACATCTTTTCTTAAGATATGACACAAAGTTACCTGTGCATTTTTATTCCAAAGATGTTCCACAGAGAAGGGCACAACTCTGTGAAAAGTGTTCACTTCTGTGTTCAATTTAGCCAACAGAAGCTAGCAAACAACACTCTTTTCTCTTTGATGCAAAATTAGCCGAACTAATTGGGTAGCTATGACTTAAACAAACACCTCGCAGCATTTTTTTAAGTATTAAATTCTTTCTTGCTGGTGCTAGCAACACTAGTGCTTGCTACTATGAATGCTCCCAAGAACCTTACCTCAGTGTCTCTTTTTTGCTCTGTATCATTTCTCATCATTGATATCATATATACATTTTTAGAGTACTTTGGGGTTCCATTGAGAGATAGACAAAATTTGGTTTCACATTATAAAAAGCAAAAATATTGTTCTTCTTTCAGCTGCTTCCTTTAGGGATCATCTGCCTCCATCTCATCCTCTGCATGTCCTCCTTCACTGCATCCACGAACCTTCTCTGTGGTCTTCCTCTTTTCCTCCTGCCTGGCAGCTCCATCTTCAGCACAAGAAAGTATATTGTGCTGATTAAATTAAAGCCCTGATACACAGACAGAACTGTCTTTATATTGTAAAAAGCAACCTCATGACTTAATCCACCATCTTCAACCTTAAACCTTTAAGGGTTGACTGAATTAATTATAATACAGTCCCAAAAAACAGAGAATTCAGAGGGTAAAAGAAACGTTAAATATTTAATCAAGAACAAAATGAGCTAGTGGTAGGACCTGCATTTATATTAAACATTTTATTTACAATAAAAGTTTCTTTTTAGGGGACAAAGCTAACTTGCAAACTGATGAAATTCTGGTAGACAGATGGAAAACCAGAATTGTATAAGGTTCAGTAATAATTGTTTATGGTGCTCAGAGTCAACAAAAGACAAGAGCTAAATGAATATAGATGCTGTCTTGACTATATTAAAAATATTACTGACATAGATAAAATCTTTTGACATATATCCTTGTGTTTGCATGTCTACTGTGTTCAGAAGTAATTCAGAAGCATTCAGTATTTGTGTGGCTAAAAGCTTGTATTAAAGAGCTGGATGTGAACTTTTCATTGAAGAGTTATTGATCATTTTCTTTATAGATGTTTGTTTGTGTGAAGCAGGTGGGAAGCAGAGTGAGCAGGTGTGCAGTTGCAGCCCCTCACCGGTTTGCTTGTGATACTTTGCAAACACATTCCTGCTATAAAACAGAGACATCACAGCCTAAAGACATGCATTCAAAAACCGGGCCGCTACAAAGTTAAATGGGCCGATGCAATCAGCTGCTCAAGTCAGACAGGTGTCTCTGTAAAGACCGGGCTATTAACTCCTCTACCTGCAAATACCTTGCATTGTGTCATTGCTAATAACGCTGAAAAAAAAGGCAGAAAAAAACAGAAACAAGAGTGAAAGCAAAAGGGATCATATGCATGGCCAACCTCGATTGCATGTGAGGATTGGTAATTGCACCCCCAGAGGCATCTGGGTGTGCAGAGCAGCAGAGTGGGAGACGCCTGAGCAGCTCGGGCTTCACAGTCAGTGTACCAACATCTCAACCCTGAGGAGGAAGTGAAAACAAGAAGGCGGAGGAGCGGAGGGTTGAGGGATATACAGACAGTTCATTTACCCAGAACATCAGCCCACCGCGCATTGTCTGAAAGATAAGGAAAGTGAATGCATCATGCCTGATGGAAAACAAAGGCAGCAATTTAAAACCATCTGCATCCAACACATGCACTCTCTCCCTCCACCTTTCTGTTTCTGTGTCCTGACTGATATTGAAACATAATCCATTTGGAGCGCCGACATGTCATTATATTTCTACTCCCTCTCCCCATTCAGGACAATTTCAGGTGGCTGCAGGTCAAACAGGAATGTTTTATTTCAACCAGTCAGACAGTCAGAGTCTTCACTTTGAATCTGCTCAGAAGAAGAAAAAAACCCCCAAAGAAGCAAACAAAAAGAAGACTTATAGTTTACTTTAAATTCTTTTTAAGGAGACTTCAGCTGCTCCTGTTAGCTTCAGCACGTTCAGAAATATATATATATATATATATAAAAACCCAAAACAATAATTCACAAAGATTCAGAGATCAAAACTCATCTTTACTGGGCGACTGTCTTTACCAGAAACATCATACACCACAAAGGCCTGGGTGTGAATCCTCAAACTACTGTACTCCGCTCTTAGATCTTAGAAAAGGAAGAAAAAAGAATCAAATGTAGGTTTTCCAAGAGTTTTCTTAAAAATACATGTTGAGTCTTCCTTTTGTTTTACTGTGTATTTCTCCAAGCCAGCGGTTCTCAAACTGTGGGGGTGCACGGGCCCCACTGGTGGGGCGTGGATGACCGGGGGAAAAACAAGAAGGGAAAACTAAATGATATTTTATCCAAAAACACAACTTGGATGTTTTTTTTTTTATTGTTAACAATTGATAAAAACTGTAAAGTATGAACTTTCTTTGGCTTATGAAGTGGGGCATGTCATGAAACCCTGCTTTAAACTTCAGTATATCAAAAGCTTTTCACTTATTACACTTAATACATCTTTTACTAGATAGTCAAAGGGGGGTTCCCATTAAAATCAATCAATTATAAAATGCTCAAAGTTCCAAAATTTTTGTTTGGCAAGACAAAAAAAAAACAATACTGAATTTTATTTATTGAATCTTTATTATAGGAAGTTTAAGTATAAGGGGTTTTAGATGCTTGACCCACATTAAAATAAGTAAGTATTTTTTTTTAAATATCCTTTTAATGAAGGCATTACGAGTCTATGTAATCTTAAAAAAAAAAAAAACACTTACTATTTTCAGTTGTCTCAAGTTATTTAGTTCACTTATAAATATGACATAAAGAGAGGCAGGAACATGTCAATTTATGCCAGTTTTTGCTTTTTAAACATTTTTTTAATCCTCAAAATATTAATAATTAGTTTTAACTAACTGTTTCAGCTTTAGTGAATTTATTGAACACTCAGTCACTGGAGACACCACATCTACTTTTCCTTTGTTTTTCCCATAAGTTTTTCTTCATTTTTCCTCATCTAAATTAAGAATCTACACACACCGGCCACTTTATTATCTTCAGAACTGCCTTAATTCTTCATGACATAGATTCAACAAGGTGCTGGAAACATCCCTCAGAGAGAGGAAAATAAATACCTGTGTGATGCTATCATGTCCTTACTGACATGCTGCAGATTTGTTGGCTGTGCATCCTTAATGTTGTGGCATTTAAACAATGCTCCATTGGTACTAAGGGGCTCAAAGTGTGCCAAGAAAATATCCTCCACACCATTACACCACCCCCAGCAACCTGAACTGTTGGTATAAGGCAGGATTGATCCATGCTTTCATGTTGTTTATGCCAAATTCTGCAGCAGAAATTGAGACTCAGACCAGGCAACGTTTTTCCAGTCTTCTGTTGTCCAGTTTTGTAGAGCCTGTGTGAACTGTAGCATTGGTTTCCTGTTCTCAGCTGACAGCAGTGGCACCCGGTGTGGTCTTCTGCTGTAGTGTTGTGCGTTCAGAGATGCTCTTCTACATACCTTGGTTGTAACGAGTGATTATTTGAGTTACTGTTGCCTTAATGTCAGCTGAAAGCAGTCTGGCCATTCTCCTCTGACGTCTGGCATCAACAAGGCATTTTCACCCAGAGAACTGCCGCTCACTGGATATTTCCTCTTTTTCAGACCATTCTCTGTAAACCCTAGAGATGGTTGTGTGGGAAAATCCCAGCAGATCAGCAGTTTCTGAAATACTCAGACCAGCCTGTCTGGCACCAACAACCAGCCAGCCTGACCATGTTCAAAGTCACTTAAATCACCTTTCTTCCCCCATTCTGATGCCTTGTTTGAACTTCAGCAGGTCATCCTGACTATGTCTACAATCCTAAATGCACTGAGTTGCTGCAACATGATTGGCTGCTTAGGTATTTGTGTTAACAAGCACTTGAACAGGAGTACCTAATGAAGTGGCTGGTGAGTGCATAAGAAGATGGTCAACTTTGCACATTTTAAGCTCTGATTTTGTTTTCTTTGTGCTTTTATGATCTGTTTTGTCTTATCCCAACACATAGTATGCTAAACTGAAAGACCATTAATGAAGGTACTCTAAGCAGATTCATACCATTTTTGAACAGTTTTGTTAGTGTGAGGAAATTCCCTTTTATAAATTCCTTTGATCAGCTAATGAAAAAAGAAATTCAAGTGTTTATGATGTCTTTTGAGTTTGAGTTCCTTACAAAAGTATGAAAAGCATAAACAACAGACAGACTTTAGGAATAGGATTCAGATTTCTTGATTCAACAAGATTTAAGTGGTTAAAACTTAAAACCGTGCACAAATAAGAACAAAACTTGTCGGGATGACACATTCATACCCTATTCACGACTGATTCATGACTGATAAAAAGCTCGACATTTATTCCATAATATATGATGAGAACTCTTTTTAACTGAGCCGTTAGACTTCAATCAAAAGCTGTGCTGTGCTGCTGCAGAGAGAGGACAGAAAGTAAACTTTTATCAGCGGCAGAATACAAACAGCTTGAGAAAACAGATATGGGTCAGGAGCTGCATCTGCACAATTACATTGTTAATGGCAAAGACAATGAAAATGGCGCGGATAGAAAACAAAAGAATATCAAATAACTCGCTCGAGCTGCGTACACCTCAGCCATCACTACTCAAAAATACATCCAGCGTTTTGAAATGAAGGGTGGAGAGAGAGAGAGCTGAAAGGAAGACGAAAAAGCATCTTGAACATCAGTTTTCAGTCTCATGTTAATAATTTATGTTGTCTGTGCTTTTTATTATTATTATTTATTTATTTACTACTTTCTTTTCAGCAGCCTGCCCATTTTTCAAAGGCATCATGGACAGGGAAGCTGTATCAAACTTTTGAGTTTAGTTTCAAAAGGCTTTCTCCCTGTTTATTTATATATTTCTTCTTCTTTACACTTGTCTTGATGTTATTTGGTGAGGCAAACACATGAAGCTTTGATGAGAAGCAAACCTGACATGTATTCTTCTCTGCTGACCCCAAGCAAATGTAAATAAAGGGGTAAGTATTAAAATGTAAGACTCTTCTTTTGTAGCATTTTCTCTCATCAAAACACTTTAAATGGCCAGTTAAATCCATTCATCCACTCTTCCATTAACAATAGGTCAAAGAGGTCAAATAACTGTATGCCACCTTTGATATGAAAGTTTGTACAGGGTGATTTAAGATGTACTTGACCATGACCTCCCAAAGAGAGAGAGTCAGGACAAGTTTGATTTTATTTGATGCTCTCAATAACTCGGACTTTGAAAAGATGAAAGGAAAATCAGAGGTGTTTTTTTTTTTTGTTTTTTTTTTTTTTTTTTAATATTTGTATGTTGCTCAAAACTTTGAACTCTGCAACACCTTGTACCCATGTTACAGCACACTTTTCTGAAACACAAAATATGAGCTCAACAGTATTCAGGAAAAATGCAGCATCATAAATAAAAGTTTTTTTAACATGATTACGTTTATTCTGATAATTTACGAACAATTTAGGGAGCAAATGTATTCTTGTTTTGCTAATCTGCACTTTATCACATTTAAATATGTGGTGTAAAAATAGGATAAACTGTAGTAGCAAAAGCTGAGATGATACCTCATGTTACTATTCTAAGCTAGTTGCTGTTTGCTTGAGATTTGCTTTTTTTCTCCATAATGACTGAATTTAAATACATTAAGAGATGTGCAATTAATTTATTTAGAGGAAGCTTAATCAAGCCAAACTGCATGAATTGCACTAGAGTCATAAGCTGGTGTGGTTGATAGCTGCTACTCAGCTAAATTAGTTACCGTTAGCCAGAGGTTAGCTGGATTATTATTTTTTTCATTATGATGCAATTTAGGGGCAGCACGGTGGTTAGCACTGTTGCCTCACAGCAAGAAGGTCCCGAGTTTGAATCCACCATCTGGCCAGGGCCTTTCTGTGTGGAGTTTGCATGTTCTCCCCGTGTTTGTGTGGGTTCTCTCCAGGTACTCCGGCTTCCTCCTACAGTCCAAAGACATGCAGTTAGTGGGGTTAGGTTAA
>VUQI01025687.1:0-10967 GCA_015106735.1 Paratilapia polleni | reverse complement strand
TGGGTTTGGTGTGTGTGTGTGTGTGTGTGTGTGTGTGTGTGTGTGTGTGTGTGCGTGTGTGTGTGTGTGCAACACAAGTGTGCATCCTTGTGTGCGTATATCTTCATTCATTGTCTGGAAGACCCATCTGGGTTTTTTTTAAAGAGCATCATATGTTCATAGTGACAAGTGTTGTGTAGTCTGATAGAACATATGGGACTGGTAAAAATGCCATAATGTGCATCAATTTAAACTTTTAAACAACACATGAAAGAAGAGCAAAACAATAAACAGTTTTTACAAAGATATAAAAAAAATAGCTGCTGACAGTTTGGTTAGAAATTTGGCTGTGTTGTGTCAACAGAGTGGTAGATTATATTCAAGAGAAGGCGAGCATCTCTACAGTCAATATATCAAAAAGCGGGCATCTCAAACCAAGACAAAACTATACTATATACACAAAGGACTGACTGTACAACGAGACACAGGTGGGAACAAGGCACAGTGGGTGACAATGAGGGCAGGGCAGATAAGACACAGTTGGAAATAATCAGGGAATCAGAGGGCAGACAAAGACAGGAAGGCAGGGTGCAGGAAACAAACAAGGAAAAGCAATAACACAGAAAGAATATCACTAAAATCAAAACAGTAACAAAAACTCAACAAACACAAGAACGCAGGACCCAAAATATATCAATTTGATTTGGGGGTGAACTGTCCCCTTAAGGGACATCACTTATGGCATTTTGTGCTTCCCTTGGAAGTAAAAGTGGCTACAACTTTTTTTTTTTTTTAAATATGTGTGAATACTGTTTAGCTCTCCTTTAAAAAAACATCCATATTCTTATCACAATTTGTCTCTGATTGCTAACTATTTTAGATTATTTTATTAAAGATTTTCTTATAGTTAATCTTTAAGGGAGCGGCTGTGGCTCAGGCGGTAGAGCGAGTCGTCTACTAGTCCGAAGGTCAGTGGTTCGGTCCCTGGCTCCCCCAAAGTATCCTTGGAACCCCACGTTGCCCCTGATGCATTCATCGGAGTGTGAGTGTGTGTGAATGTTAGTAAGCACTTAAGTGTTGTATGAATGTATGTGTGACTGGGTGAATGTGGCATGTAATATAAAGCACTTTGAGTACACAAGAACTGAGTAGAAAAGTGCTATATAAGTACCAGTCCATTTACCATAGATTTCTGAAAAAGACACAGACATTAGCCTAAATGTTTGTACATGTAGGGAAAGGCAATACAACCAAAATCATCAGGCTAAAGCATTTCACATTATTTATATAGACAAAGTGCTGGGCCACCTACACATTACACCTACAGGAGCTGCTCGGCCATGGAAACACATGCCATGAAGCTCCCAATGCACAGTTTTTGTGCCGATGCTAATGCCAGAGGAGGTTTGGAGCTCTGCAGTTATTGAGTTAGTAGCGTGATGGTGACTTTTACACACTATGCACCTCAGCACTCGGCATCCCCACCCTGTAACTTTACGTGGTCTCCCACTTTATGGCTGAGTTGCTGTGATTCTCAAATGCTTCCACTTTGCAATAATACCACTTAGAAATGATCATGGAATATCTAGGAGGGAAATTTCACAAACTGACTTGTTGCAACGGTGGCATCTTATTACAGTACAGTACAGTTTAGAACGACCCATTCTTTCACAATTGTTTGTAAAGGCAGACTGCATGGCTAGGTGCCTGATTCTATACACCTGTGCCAATGGGAGTGAAAACACCTGAAGTCAAAGATTAAGAGGTGTGGCCCAATACTTTTGTCCATATAGTGTATTTTTCTTAGATTATTTCTGAGTGTGTACAACTTAATAAAGTTTGTCAATGATTTAATGCAAAAATGTGACTTCTGCACATCCAGGCTTTTACGTCATCTTTTAGCAAAGAGAGAGGGAGAGAGAGAGAGAGGGAGAGAGAAGAGATGAGGCCTTTCCTGAACCTTTTCCAAACTCTGCAGGCTGCCACGATCAAGGGTATATATTTTATCAAGGTCTGCCAGCTAGGCTACTCTGACAGTCCTATCCTCTGCCAAAATACAAACACGGAGGAAGTGAGAGTGAAAGATGGGGAGAGTGTAGAGAAAGTTGGGGAGAGACAAAATAGAAAAAGAGTATGAAGGAGAGTCTTGCTGTCTGGTTTGAAACTGTGCATTTTACACAATTTTACTGGTTTACTTTTAAATGGTTCACATAGCAGATTTCAGTACAAACTGATTAATACTGAAACAAACAAAAATGAATTAAGTGGGGGGTTTTTTTGTAAAGGATGGCATATCATTTTACAATACTCCTTTGAACACTGCATGGTCAAATGATTAACGCTGTTGCAGGAAATTAATGCACCAATGTGCTTGCTGTGCTACATACTGTTATGTGTACAAGTCTATTAGCCAGGACAGGCTGTTTTATTGTTATTGATGCTCCTATTTAGGTAGACATAATTGAATTCCAAAATACAATATCACTCATTCATCATATTGAGGGTTGACATTTCTATCAGATTATTGATGCACATTCAAGTGAATTTAGTAAAGTGTAAAATCATATGTAGATGTAGAAAATGGCTAAATATGATTATGATTTTTGTTAGAAACGCTAAGCAACAGAAGCTGCCCAGAATGCAACCAGCTTCACTGCCTACACATGTAATCCATATCCATTTGTGAAATAAATGTTTGGCGCTTAATCACGCTAAGTCACATTTCAAGCACGGCTGATACTCTCTGACCATCGCTGAATCAGTGATGAACTTCGGCTTCAAATCAGTCACACCAGGAAAGAGAGGACATGAAGAAAAAAAAATAGGAGGGTTAGTTGCACAAAGTTTCAAATTCTAACTAGTAAAATCTGATGACCTTTGGAAGTCTAATACTGAAAGTGAAATATAGGCTGTTACATAGTTTTTTGCAGCCTCTGACAAATGCTACACAGTTCGTCTTTCATCTTTGACTCAGAGGCTGTTTGACAAATTGAGCAGGGTCTTTTTTCTTCTGTTATAGTGCAGTGTCGATTAAAGGTCTATGTTTTTCTGTATCAATAGCCTGTTACAGCAGTGAATGCCATATTTGAGATGCCCTACTGATTCCAAAGGGAGGGATTTGTCTTTCAATTTGGCCCTGCTTAAAGTAGTGAAAAAAATGGAGTCTTCTCCTCTAAAATGTTTAAGGAGTTAAAAAAAAAAAGGGTTAAAGCTCATTTCAAAGACACGAAAAGAGAGGAAAGGCTTGGCAAGGACAAAGTATTGATCCTCTCCTGGGTTTACTGCCAGCATTTCATACAGAGGTTCATAATTTCCCCTCAATTGTACATCTCTTTCTTCCTCCTACCCCCTTGCATCTTTTGGCCTCTTTCTTTACCCTAAAATGTGACCAGAGGTGTGAATTATGTAATCCCAAATGCTTATCATTCACCTCTTAAGTGTGAATTAGTGTTCTGGCCCAGTATGAACTGATTACACATCTGTTCTTGTGTTGGCAGCACAACAGTGTTACTTGTGCAGCCTGGTATCATGAACTGGCACCGTGAGTAACACACCAAGTCATTTTGTGTGTTATGGCTCAGTCATGCTAGAATAAAAGTAGGACGGCAATCTGAATTTCTGTTTAATGTGAATTTCTGTGTATGTAGATGGCAACAGATTTGCAACAGACAGCAACATATTTGTGATTTTGCTGATTTGTCACAGTTAATTGCCATATTATCACAAACACATGTAATTGCCAGCAGGACTGATGGCAGACTGACTCCATCTTATTGCTGTTTTATCGCCATCTTGACGCACTAAAGTCTCTTTGAAGACAGCAACTGACTGCGAGTGGTTGCAGACATGGTCTCCATCTTCGAAGCAACTATTTCAAAGGCAATGAAATTGCACGTTTGTTGCACACGGTCCCAATAATTCTGGTCATGTCGCGGTCTCCAAACACTGTCATCCTAGTGTGGTTGTAGCATTATCAAGGACCATTTTTTGCTTTTCGAGTTATTTCCCCGCAAATAATCTGGATGAATGACACATTAATCCTGACATTACCCATAAGCTTTTTGCACACCATTCAACATGTTAAAATGATGCGAGAACCAGGTTGGATAACTTTGGTTTTTAAAACATTTTACATCACAAGATAACTGCCATTTATCCCTATGAGGTCTAAGTCATCACAGAGTATCCCAACCCTAGCTCCGACCCTAACTCTACGTTTTGGTGAAAAACAAAGAGGACACTTTTGGAAAAAATGTAAATCGTTTTTGATGCATGTCAATTAAAATTATTCTGTGTCCCCTGATTGCAAAGACTTGGGAGAACAATTAAAAAAATAAAAAATAAAAAAATTTCACATTCTGATTTCATAGGGTTAGGGTTAAGTTTGACAACCTTTTCCACTTCCTTTGTTATATTTTCCAGAGGGTGTGTGAAACCCACTGAAAAATTGTCCCTGAAGGTTCTGATATTATCTAATTTCATAGTGAACTGACAACCAGCAACAAGCTTTTTAAGCTTTTTACCTCAGAGTTACAGCTTCAGCCAGACTAAAAGCTAGCTGTTGCTGTTGAAGAGCTAAGGCACCAGCATCATTTTCCACCTAATGGGCCACCAGTAGTTGTGGAGATGAGTTTAGGTAGCAGGTGCTCCTTCAGATTTGAAGTAGAAATCTTTGAAGATGACAGACAATCAACACCAAGGCACCTCTTACATTTCACTGTGTTGTCTTTAACATCCACAAATTCAAAATGATGCTGATACTTCCAGGACATAAAAGCTGTCCACTCTGCCATCTCCCGAACTGAGCTACACATGCGCACTGAGACCACAGACAGAATAAAAGACGGATGTGGTCACCATGACATTGCCTATTGGTTTAGGACCCTGCATTTTGAAACCCCAGTGTTAGGCTATCACAATGCTGTTTTTTCAGAGCCAGACGTCACAGTAGTTTGGATGCTAGCAGGCTCTGTTAGCAAGCTGCATCCACAAAAGTAACAGACTGATAAAAGAAAACCTCACCCACCCAGACTGAAGCACAAACTTCTTAGATGGTCTGTACGACAAAGCAAGCCATAATATTTGTCAAATGCTTCCATTAAAATGCTCAAAAAGCACCAACAACACAAACATGTTGGTGAGGTCCAGTTCAGTGGCTACAGTTGGCAGAGGCGAGGGCTTGCAGACACCAACCAACGGCTACATCCCTAACTCCAGTATTCAGGTGGATGAGTTGTAGAGAAAAATAAATTGTCCCCCTGAAGAGTTGTCATGAAGGGGGAACTGATCAATAGAGGCCAAACCCATTTTTGCTCCAAGCTATAAACAAGCTGTTTAATTCTGGAAAGTTGGACATTTTAACATGGGAGTCTATGGGGACTGACTCGCCTCAAGTGGCCACTAGAGGAACAAAAGAGACAGGGGAATACAGTAACGGTTTTAAGTACTGTTACTTTCAAATAAGTAACAGATTGCTTATTTGAAAACTGCTACATAATGGATTACTTAAAACTCAAAACTAATATAGTTTGTTTCTCATTAAACCAAAAAATAAACTAACCTGCGTACTCTAACGGGTGAATTGGATCATGTTACCCCCAACGCTTCACATGAAAAGTAAATGTGTAGGTCTGACTCATGAAATATGCCTGAAGTGGGGTGGCATTTATATGTAATATCATGATGTCATGTTGACTTAAATAAGAACAGAGAAAAGTAGTCAAATTACCTTAGTGGAAGATTCAGTTTTGTTACATTTGGTACTGAACAGACTGCAATGCTGTGTAAAGTACTGAAAAATGCTTTTCAAGCTAAAAATGGCATCACAACAAGCATGTTCCAACAGCACTGCATCTCTGTTTGAGATTTGGATAATATTTTATATTGCAATACCAAAACCACAGCTAGAAATCAGCTCACTTTTAGCTGTGGTTTTGGTTTTGCAATCCATCAATTCCTCAGGGGGATCCCAATCTTTTTGACTCATAATCCCCTAAAAATAAACAAAATACTGACTCTGGTCGTGACCCCTTTTGAACCACATCTTGTCAAGATGGGAAGGTTCTAACCTCGCCAACCAGCGCTATTAATAATGGCGAAGGACAAGCTGATGGTTGCTGTCATTGATAAGCCAGTTATTTACATCTAACAATGAAGATAATAGATTTTGTAACCTAGCAATAACAAGTGCTTAAGAGAAGCCCACTCAAAATTTGGTCAAGGGCAAAACAAACCCCCCAAAAAACTGCTGCCTGTGAACACAGACCCTAAAAGGTTTGTTAGCATGTTACCCTCAGTATAGACAGTATCCCCGAAATACAATACAGAAAAGAAGTTTAACATAACATCATAGCAGTTCTTTACACTCTGCTGAGATTTGTAACTTTTGTTAACTTTTAAAACTGCTTTAAAATTTAAAAGAAATTAAAAAAAGAAAACCTTACATATTGCTCCTTTCATGGAAAGCATGCTGTGAAAGTGGGTGCGGTGTAGGATTATGGGAATTGGCGGAACCATTATTTGATTCTTTACAGAAGGATTTTAGTCTAAACTGTTGATTACCTAGTGACCCCTTAGGGCTAGGGGCACCTGGAATTACCGATTCCTTATCATGCATAGTTTCGCAAATACATGGGTTACTAAAATGTGGGAAATCTAGCAACATAAATCAGCTAAGAGCCACAAAATGTGGGGTAAATAACCATCCAGTGTTTGGAAAGTTAAAGAACCTGTTCCATACTAGCACCATGGACCTCTGCTGCAGGACAAAAGCACTACACATCATTGCGCACACTCTGTGCAAAACGTAACTATATGTAGCTCACATTTATCAAAGTACAGATCCTTCGATGCACTACGCACAGGCTACACATGCTGCAGTTACTGCAGATGTATGCAAACGTTATCCTAATATCTTTGCAAAATGCTATGTTATTCAATCTCATAAGTAAATTTAAGGCGATATAGTGGGTTAGGGTTAGTGATAAATAATTCAACAAAGTGGGATAAGGTCACAACATTCTCCAGCGCCGCAGCCACACTACAAGTCCCGTCAGGAGTATTGCAGGAATGTCTATTTTTGAACCAGAGAAAACTGTAGGTTCATCCTCCCAAGTAAACGGCGCGTGCAGAAGAATAGGCGACGTTATCTTTACAAATCTGGACGGATAAGGTCGAAGGTAGGCTACAGTAACACTGGGTCCCCCTTCCCCTGCTGGTCCTTTAAGCCAAGCAGAGTGCTGATCGGACCTGATGGGGAACAGTTTGGAGCGGGAGCGGATAGGGGAAGTTGCACCGCCCCGGTTCAGGCAGCAGGGCTGGAGCAGATAAAAGCTCAGATAGTGATTGAAAGTGATGGTAAAAGGATTTAGCCCAGGCATTAACCGAGAGAGAGAGAGAGAGAGAGAGACAGAGCGAGAGAGAGAGAGAGAGGGGGGGGGAGAGAAAGAGAGAGAGAGAGAGAGAGAGGGAGGGTGATATTTTCCATAAAGCCTTTTTTTCTCTCTTTCTTTCTGCCCTTGAGCATCCCGGGTAAACCCGAGCTTGTAAAGTGGGAAAAGGAGGTGGAGAGGGGGGGAAGAAGGGCGGGCACAAGCCTTTCCACAAACTCAATATTTTATACTTTTGATACTCCTTTACGCTGGATTTCAGTCCTCTGTTCGCAGCCGTTTCCAGATCTAGGACACCGACCTACCGTGCGCAGCCATCCACGGTATGATAAAAAAGTATCCGGCGGACGGCAAAAACAAACAGCGAGCCGGGCAGGCTGATTACGGGAGTACAGTGAGGACCGCGGCGGGGGACGAGTACAGTGGATGGTAGAGGGGATCTTTTTGGCCAAAGAGGGAGTCGTGCACGCACTCCACACAAAGTGCTGACCTGCCCGACAGATACATGTCAGAAGTAAGTGCTGTATCTGATAAAACATTTCACAACAGGATGCATTTTGCTAAAGCTCTATGAAGTCTGCACCGACAAGCTGCTCTGAGTTGCAGCCTCCACAATATCCGGAGGACTTCAGGATGTTGAGGGGACTTTTAGCCTAATTTATACTATTTTAGACAAACGCATTGATGCATTAATTCGTGAACATGCAATATAGCCTACATACAATATGAGTCGTCGGAGGGATGCACTACTGTAGAAACTGACACACCCCTGCAAGACTGTCAGTGCTGGGAAACAGCTTTGGCGACTTCACTTGAGAAGTGAAGTAAGTCACCGGGGTTGCATGGGATAGGTTAAGGACCTGTCTTACTTCAGAATGGGATGACAGTCGGATTACAACCAGTGAGTCCACATTTCAAAAACAAAACCAAAAAAATGTTCAACATATGTATTCATTTACTGATCTTAAAATCGAATTATAATTAAAGTGAGTTAACACATTTAGAAATAACTCTATTTGCAGTTCGTATCTCTAGAAGTTTATTATTAAACAAATTACTGATGTGCTGAAGTAAAACTGAATTTTTAGTAGGCCTATAGTTCTTAAACTATAAATGAAATAACACCTATTTGAAGAGCATTCTTGAAATACACTGTTTATAATTCACTCTATTTTTTTAAATTTGCATTATTTCCCATATTGAAAAGTAAACTGATTATATTGGTTATTAAATATATCTTTCCGACGGATACTTCTTGCAGTTCAGTTATGAACATGTGTGCAGTCCACTCTCCGTCTCCAGCACTGGAGCAGTAACAACTCCTGCACGCACAGGCGGCACCCGGCAGCAGCACGTGTTTTTACGCACAAGGTTATCCAGACGTTGTGGCACATTTTTGCTTTTTGCTTGTTTTTTTCTTGACACGCAGGTATTCATGTTGTATGCAAACCAAACTTATTGTAACTAACTACTTGTGGTACATATTCTCTTTAAAAGTTCTACTTATAGTTGGGAATAATTGTAATATTCTTTTGACTTTCCAAAATAAATCACCACACTTTGCTGCGTTTTAATCAGAGACTACAAATTAAAAGCGCAACTTTACTATCAAAAATAGACATTTCAAAAGCTGGCACTGAAGTTTTCTCGCCCTTATAATTTTGAGCTGAACTCTGTACAATGTGGCGTGTGTATTCTTAAATTTACAGTGAAATTAAGAATGTGAGGAATTGATGATACATTACGCACAACATTAACTTATTACTTCTTTCATATTTGTCCCCATTTCACCCCCAGGACAATCAGAAGAGCTCAACCAATCTAAAACGTCCAATGGATATACCTGGAGACGCAGCAACTTCTCCTCCTTCCTCCCCAACTAACCCCGCTGTTTACCTGAAGGACACCGCTCTCTGAGGCATGGATCCGTGTGAACATCTCCCACCCAACTCCCTGCAACACTATGGTTAAAGTGCATGCCGAGATTCCTCTCTGTAACATTATCCACCCAAACACCCACCTCCCATCTTCCTCAGGAAATCGGCCGTCAAAACAGCAAAGTGTCCCTCTTTCGTTTCTCTTTGGGGCTGTCAATAACTGACCAGAGGCACTGAGAGAAAGCTGCCGATTCAGTGTTTCATTTGGGGAATTTATAAGCCTGGAGGCGGGTGGTGTCAATTTACCCTGACCTCTCCATTCAAAACACAGCAGTATGGTGGTAGGGATGTCCACTCGTTCCCTATGACTGTCGCTCCATGCGCTTAACCTCTCCTCTGAGCTCCGTGGCCCCCTCACCCTGTGCCGGACCCCTCTCCAAATACCCCCCCAGCCTGCCATGCTCCTCCAGGCCGTGTTGCTGCTGCTGCTGCGCTGCTTGGCCTCCACCCTGGGCCAGTACGAACTGTGCAAGTCCCTGGTGAGCACGGACGAGGGCTCGATGTGGGAGCATTACGCTTGCCAACCAAAACCTTCGTCCATGAAACTCCACATGCGGATCAAGGTGGATCCGCCCGGAATCACATGTGGAAACCCACCCGAGAGGTTCTGCACTCTGGTGAGTCCATGTCAGGGCTTGTATGTTATATGTTACACTTTTATTACTAACTTTTAAATGTAGGCTATAGTAATATTAATATTTGAAAGTGTTAGAAGTGTCCACAAACACATGTGCCACATGCACAGAAAGCCTTGGTCTTGAATAAAATGTACTTAAAAGTTTAAAAAGTTGAAACTATTATTTTGGAAATTACAGGGCAATGCAGTTAAGCTAAAGGGTGATAACATAAAAGGTAATGATAGACTTTTCTAACTAAGGTCAGAGCAGGATTCACACTGTAAAAGCCATAGGGACCTGAAAGGAATGACATAAGTGCAATGACTTGGGATTGACCTAGAGGTGTTGTTTACATTAGTATGGACTTGGCAGCCTAGTGTCCGGTTTAATTTGGGCTTCCAGAGGACCTCACATTTCCCATGGTAAAATGCATATACTGGGACCTTTTAGTTCCAAGGACACTAAAGGGTGAGCTGCAGGAAAACTCGTTAAAATGTCTGCTACAGCAGTATTTAACACACTTTAGCCTGCAGGCTACTCCCGACTAATGTAGGTGTAATAATTAGAAATAAGGGTTATAAAATCATAAGACTGCAATTAAGCTTCCTCCTGCCTCTTCAGTGGAAAGTTTTATATTTGAGGTTTGACTCATGATTTGACTCACTGCGTGTGTGTGAGACAAGTTCACCCTCTTGATGATCGGCCCGCTGTCACTGAGTGTCCACTCACTGGTAAGGCCAGTAACTGGGGGTGCCAGACCTGTCTCAACAGCCCTGAGTCAATATCTCACAACAAGTGTCTCTACAGAGTGTTGGTCGGCCGACATCACATTATAAAATCATGTCATGCTGTTAATTAGGTGTTTATATTCTGAGTGACTGGAGACTTGTTACTTGTTAAGACTGATTTTGCAAACAGCCCTCCACTCACTCCTGTCTGCCTCCTTTCCTCTCACAGAGGCTAGCATTTGGGGTCATTTGACAGGGGCAGGAAAGGATACTGTGGTCTTTGGATACCTAATGGTTAATGATTTGTTTAGTAGCGGA
>VUQI01025685.1:0-20708 GCA_015106735.1 Paratilapia polleni | reverse complement strand
ACAGGCCTTGGAAAAGAAAAAAAAAAAAAAAAACAGACCTGAAAATGTGTTTGATATGCCCTAATGTTTATTACAACCAAAATAATTAGCATTCTGATACAAACTGCAGTGCTTACCTTAAATTAGACTATAACTTTGATCGTAAACCTGTAGAAAGTCTTAAAAAAATTAATCTGAATGTAATGAAACAACTTATAACAGTTTTGGAAGGCACAGACAAACAATGTTGTTAAAATGGACATTAATCGCTCCCTGAACTTTGACGGTCTCCTATTGCCTTTGACTGTCATGCCATGTTATTGCCTGAGCCTGCAGGGACTACACGAACGCATAGGAAGAAACATCTGTTATAGATGCTACAAGACTGTCCTCATCAAGGAAAAAAAAATTGGTTGTACCTTTCACATATCACATTAGGTTCTCAATCAAGTTTGACCAGCCTAGTTGTAGCTCTGGATCAATGATTGTCCAGTGTACACACTCAATTCAAAAGAAGAGCTAAAAATTTGATTTTTATTTGCAATATTTGTTTGTTTGTTTTTTTCCATTTGCTGCCAATTTCATGTTGTCATTTTTTTTTTTTTTTTACTTTAATTCATACTAAGAAGCCACTGAGTTGTGATATTGAAGATGTAAGAATTTTTTATGCAAGACTAAAATATGCAGAAGAACAAAACTTGAGGATTTATGTCATTTTATGAAATGCCCCGTACCACCAGTAGCTTGTCATATTTAGGCTTGTGGACCAGGATGTTCTGAGTTGGCTTTATTGTAGTCTACACTGTAAAAAAAAAAAGAAGTTCAGTAAAAAAAAAAGAAGAAAATGCACTGGATAGTACATTTCAGTTTTTTTTAAGGAAGTTTCCGTAAATGGTAAAAGGTAAAAGGTAAAATTCAATATGTGGTTAAAAAAATCCAGGAAAAACATCCCTAAAAAATTAATACAGAAAGTTCCTTCATTTTAAAATGGTACACTGTGCTGTATTTTACAGATTTTTATTTATTTATTTATTTTTAACCATGTACTTGTAAAACTGTAATCAGAATACATAATCTTGTCTTGGCTATGCAACTTTTTTGATGACCTGTTGAGGGCTTTGTCTATGTATACCCAGCTGTACTTGAGAAGGCTCTGTGGGAAATGCATTATACATACAATTCAAGTCATGTCAATAAACTGTATAGACCCTGACCCTTCAAGGGATTCTCATTTCCCAGTGTGGTCATTAGTGAAACTGAGTGTGACACGCCTACTTTGAAAGTCCAAAACAATGCCAATAATGACGACCTTACCATACCACAACAAAAACAGAGACTTGAAGTGGATATTTGGGCATTAAAAGTGTGTTACCGTGAAGTCTCGTGCGGCTCGTAGCCTTAAGGTAATACTTGTTGATGCACTTCTTCAATTGAGTATTAGGGAATATGTGTTTTGTTGCACAGAGTGGTAAGTTTCCTTTGTTTCAGTTTCTCAGAAATGATTTGTGCTCTAGATCTCCAAGCCAGACCTTTGAGTTCAGTTTGTATTAGATATTTTAAAGGTGCCCAATGCAGAGAGGGTTTCATACAAATTTATTTTTAGTCTATTACACAATGATGAAGTTTCATAACATCCTAGTATGGAGGAGTGAAGAGTCTCACTTCCAGTTGCTCAAGCTGCATTTAGCTCTTAAACTTGGCTCTTTTACCTGCCCCAAGAATAGTTCCCTCCATATAAGCTATAAACACTCTATACTGAAGCCTCTTATGTATTTAAGGGCATTAAACTTTTGTTAACTTATTTTCCCTGTATAAAGTGATTCTTCAGTGGCTGTCTGGGAGCAGCTGTGATCCCTGAGAAGTTATTGTCTGTCGAGCTGTGCCTTCAGCAAACAGAGAGGTTCATGTCGGCTGCAGTTTTCTGTGGCTGGGCCCTATATGTATTGTTAAATCTGTATGAAAGTCCCAAATCACAACCCATATCTGTCACTCTCTACTCTCTGTTACCTGTGCTCTCCACCTCTCTCAATCCACCAGCCTCTTCAGTCTCACTTTCCCCAAGTCCCTTGGCACCTCAATAACAGCCCTGTAATACAGGGACACTGAGGAGAAAATAGATTTTGTTTGTGCACATGTGTGGGTGTGTATGTCAATGTGAACATGCGTGTGCATACAGAGAGATTGCAAGAGGGAGTGTAGAACCATAGAGAGAAAGATTGCATTGTGTATGGAGACACTAAGATCACATTTCAGCTAATAGTTTTCCAATCTTTCTTTCCCAGGCACCAGCTTAGTCAGCTCAGTGTGTATGTGTACACATACGTACAATATAGCAGTCCATGCATCTACGTGAATGTGTATTCCACTACAGTGAACATGATAGCTTTTGCTGATATCTCTATTATGGTTCCAATCTCCTACTGTTGTCAGCTGTGAAAAGTTATCTGTTCCTTCATCCCCACTTTTGCGGGTGCAGCGTGTATCTTCTTCACACACATGGGCAGCTACACAAATAAGAAGACTACATAAACCAAGAACTTTCAGGACAGTAGTGTGATTACATGTGTATTTAGACAATGAGATTGATTTAAAAAGAGGTCAACAAGGTGTAAATGTAAGGACACTTTTAGATCTTCCTACAGCTGCATACCACTGTAATCAGCCATACATTTGGCTGTATGTAGCAGTAGAATAGTCTTTCATATAATTAGGAAAAAAGTTATAAAAATTAATACATAAATAAAGGTATATGTTTAATTTTAAACAATTACTTTTTAAGTTAATCTGAAGAACTTTGTCCTAAAGTTGTGTTCCAAGCAGAACTGGCAAGAAGATCTACACTCAGCAGGTGGGACTGGAAATACTGTAGGTGGTAAAAGCTGGTGGAGCTAACTTGGCTAACAGGCAAACATTGTTCTATAAGTAGCAAAACCAGACTTCCTTTTATAACGCATTTTTGTTACTAACTTCTACCCTTGTTTTTTGCAGAATTTCTACCAGTAGTCACATGACTTAGACTTGAGTTATGAATCTGGTGACTTTAGAAAACTGCACACGAAATTCAATACCAACAGCTTGTGACTTTACTTGGACTTTGCGGTTCACTCAGCCAAGAAAAAGTACAGACTGTACTTGGGTCTTTCAGTTTTGGTTATGTTTCAGTTTTGCTGAATTACTGAAGGATAAATCCAAATGGACACGGAAAGGGAAACAGTTTTGGGTTTTTTTATGGACCCATGTACATTGGTGCTACACTCAAAATTATAAAAGGCCATTACATTTGGTGAGAGGCACACAGCTATTTTGCACAAAAAAGGGAATTGGACTTATCCTGTGACTTGTTGGTCTCAACTTGTGATTTGAGGGAGGACTTACAGCCAAGATTTGAGGCTTCGTTGAGATTTTGTGTAACTGTCAACTGGGGTTTTTCTGTGGATTTATGGTGGACATGTCCCCTTATGTCTAGGTGGAGCAAAAACTCTTTTTCTCTTTTTATTCTGGCAATATAAAAGTGTGTTATGCAATTGCAAATATCTAGCTTGGAAGTATTAGACTAATATAATACACATTCATAGTCCTTTTCTATACATTCTAGTATAAACAGCAACATGTTATCGCTGTCTTCATACTGTATCTGAATTTTAGGGACAAAGAAAAATAAGTTTTGTTTCATATGTTTGATCATGCAGACTCCCAGATTCCCATGTTATAATGCCCAACTTTAGCAATTAAATTAACATGTTTACAGCTTGGCAAAGAAGCGGTTATAGGCTCTAAAACTGATTTAGAGAATGTGATTATTTTGGGAATTTTGTCAGGCTTAAACTTAGTGGCTTGGCTGCTTTTGATAGGTGTGCGGACACAGGCAGCTAATTCCAGTCACCCAAGTGAATATCTCGACCGTGTTTGTGGTGTTGGTGCTTTTTTGGCACTAATTAGCAGGTATTTGTTTCTGTGTATTGCATGCATACAGTTTATGGATGCAAGTACCAGTGGAGCCTGCTAACATCATCAAGCAAGCACTGGGCACTTAATTTTTTGGAATACCACATCAAAAGCACCACAGGTTAAAAATAATCACATTTTGAGCCTTAGCTGAAGAGATCTTAAGTATTTCATTTAGTTGAGCTTTGAAAAGGGATGTTAGTCACTGAAGTATGTAGACATTTAACAGCTTGGATGAAATAAAATACACAGACTTATTTGACACATAATTTATGATGAAATGAAGTGCTTTTACCTTAATGAGAAATTTTCCTTGACTCACCAGAACCTACATTACCAATCCACTCATTAGTGTACAAAGGGGACAATAATTATTAAACCATTTTCAGAAGCCAGTGCATTGCTGCATATATCAAGCAGCTTTCTCATCACTTTCGAGGCAACAACAATTACTGTCTGTGTTCCAATCTAAAAGCATTTCTGAGATACTTATACCCTCTACTCTGACTTTAAAAGACCATAATATAGCCTCATTAACAGTCAGGGTCTTTAGGCTAAGGAGGCTGTAATAGACAGTGACGGTATATATTACTGGTCTGCTGCTTTTCATTATGCAGCTAATGATTCCCTGTCAAGTTCTATTGAAAATGAACGAGGGGCAAAGAAAGAGAGTGGGAGGGCAGAGACGGGAAGACACAAGAGAGAGAAAGTGAAAGAAGGCAAGAGAGAGGAAGATAACATCAGAAACATGACCAAAAGTGTTCAGCACCCTTACAATCCAAGACTCCATCTATTCTGAAAACTGTTCAAATTAAAAGCAGCGTTGTCATTTGTACCTGCATGCTTTTTTGATTGCCACAGAATGAAGCAAAGATGCTGTGAAAAGCATCGTTATTCTACAAAGATCTTGCCTGGACAAAATTAGAGATACCCCCTTGAAGTGGTGATGTTTCAAGCAGGCTCTTGTCCTCATTTAGTACCACCAGTGTATTCAAGTGTCATTCAGCCTTTAGAAATGGAGAACAGTACCATTTGGTATCATTGTGTGCACCGCACTGAACACAGAGAAGAAAAAGAGCAGAAAAGGAAGAAAAAGTATTGCCAAGCTTTGTCAAAGTAAAAGCTAAAGGACCACCCACGAACAGCTTGATGTTCCTCTGACCACAACTGTTGACCTTATCAACAAGGTTAAGGTCCGTGGGACCACAGCCAACAGCCCTGGATGTGAGCACAAGAGGAAAATTGACCCAAGATTAAAAAGGATGGTTCAAATAGTGGAAAAAGAACAAATTAAAACTTCAAAACAAATACAGGCTCACTTCTAAGATCAAGGTACAACAGTGTCCATACATTCTTTTCTGAATTAAATAACCTGGGAGGCAAAAATTAGCTTTTCAAAATTGGTGAGTTAGTGTGGAATTTTAATTTCATACTTAATTTTGCCGCCAGTCCGTTTCAATTAAAAAACAGAGTCCTGATGTTACATCTTTAGGCATCGATAGCCGACACTAAATTCTCTCAGGGTCTCTAGTAATTTGCATTATTAACTTTGATTTGGTTTTTGCATTGGGTTTTCTTGCTTCTGGAACATAACCTAGGAGTTCCCAGATCTCTGTAGAAGAAAGTATGAGGTAAGTGTGGTTCCAGTATCTTATAGATAAAATTTTGAATTTTATCTATAAATACACCCTTTCACAACATTACTAGCATTTTACACATTATTTCTGCTATCTGCAGCAAGCTTTGCTGCCATTCCTTGAATAACATGGTTGTGTATCCCACGACAGTGACACAACTAGCAGAGCAAATTTGTGTGCAGTCTCATGGGATCTACAACCCCAATTCCAAAAAACTTGGGATGCTGTGTAAAATATAAATATAAACAGAATGCAAGGAGTTACATATCTGATAAACCCACGGGCACAGGATCACTTTCGGAAATCATTATCTTTGAACACGGTTCACTGTGCCATCCACAAATGCAGGTTAAAGCTCTATCATGCAAAAAGGAAGCTGTATGTGAAGATGATCCAGAAATGCTACCATCTTCTCTGGGTCAAAGCTCATTTAAAATGGACTGAGGCGAAGTGAAAAATTGTTCGGTGGTCAGACAAATCAAAAACTTGATATTCTTTCCGGAAAACATGGACGCCATGTCCTCCGGACTAAAGAGGAGAGGGACCATCTGGCTTGTTATCAGCATTCAGTTCAAAAGCCTGCATCTCTGATGGCATGGGGGTGCATTAGTGCCTATGGAACTGGCAGCATGCACCTCTGGAAAGGCACCATCAGTGCTGAAAGGTATATACAGGTTTTAGAGCAATATATGCACCCATTCAGATGTTGTCTTTTTCAGGGAAGGCCTTGCATATTTCAGCAAGTCAATGCTAAACCGTGTACTGCACCTATTCCAACAGCACGGCTTCATAGCAGAACAGTCCAGGTGCTGAACTGGCCTGCCTACAGTCTGGAGCTTTCACCAGCTGGAAACATTTGGCACATCATGAAATGAAAAATATGACAAAGAAGACCCAGGACTGTTGAGCAGCTAGAATCCTATATCAGACAAGAATGGGACAACAATCCTCTCCCAAAAGTCCAGCAGCTGATCTCCTCAGTTCCCAGACATTTACAGACATGTTGTCAAAAGCAGAGGATGCTACACAGCGGTAAACATGGCCCTGTCCCAACTTTTTTGAGTTGCTGCCATCAAAATCAAAATGGCCTTCTTTTTTTTTCTTAAACTGGTACACTTTCTCAGTTTAAACATTTGATATGTTTTCTATCTTCTATTGTGAATAAAATATGGGTTCATGAGATCTACAAATCATTGCATTCTGTTGTTATTTACATTTTACACAGTGTCCCAACTTTTTTGGAATTGGGCTTGTATTTAAGATATTGAGAGATTTCTAAATAGGTCTATCTGACCACATAGAGTGTTGAAAAATTGTACGTAGGGCGTAAATATGATGCCTACACATCTTGCCAAAGTGTCAGTATGTGATGACTTGGAGTGAGGATGGGCTGGCTTATTTATAGTTCAATGTATAACTTTGTTTATGAGCCCTGGGGAGAAGAAAAAACACTTGTAAAGGTATTACAAAGTTAGTTTAATCTTTTATATAATCGTTTAGCAACAGCCATGGGCATTGCAATGGAGCCAACATGACAGTTTGCAGCACTGCAATACGGCCTAACTGCCACTATCTATAGCTCTGCTTTGGTGTTAATAGGGAGAGTATATCATTCAGTCTAATTAGAATGTCAATAGCAAGCTTTCCCAAGTGAATATACTTGATACACATGCTAACACACACACACACACACACACACACATGCATTAATGCACACACAAGGCCCACATTATTCACTGGTAATTACAATGTCAATACACAGCTACACAGCAGTGTGGCCTCACAGTATAGCCATCATTTAAACACAGATTCTCACGCTATCCTTTAATTGCCCTTCATTCAAATACTTTAGCACTTATTTTCACACACATGCAGTCCCACTTGTGCATTGGTCCATTCAGACTCCCTGTGGAGTCAATCTGCCACACTCTTGCCACCCCCACCCCCCCACCCCCAAAAATACTGTGTTCTTACACACACAAACACACACACACATGCACATATAGGCTCACACGCAAGGTCACAGACTTTGGCTTTTCAATGTGCAAGTCTGCAGGGACGAGACAGAAAGCGATATGTGGTACTGATGAACCTGCTACATTTACTCCACTGTTTAACTATAGCTCCTACTCTGATCTCTTTTTCTCTCTTTCTTTCTGCTTGCTGTTCTATCCCTGTCTTCTGTTTATCATGCAGATTTTTCCTTATCCTTTACTCTTTGATGCCATTTACCACGCCAAATTTCTTTCTGGTTCTAATGTGCCTTCTGATTTGACTGTCTGGACACTCTATTATAGTAATCACTTCTCTGTGATTTAACCCATTAATGAAACAACAGGACAATGAAAACAGCAACGGAATGGAGACAAATGGGAGTAAAACATAGAGGCGTGAATATAAAGGCCATTATCTCCTGTTTGTTCTTCAGTCGATCTAATTTGTACCAGCTTCACCCTTACTGAGCAAAGGAAATCTCTTACCGTTCTTAATGTGGTGTCAAGAGAGCAGCTAGGTGCTTTACACAATGTGGCGTTCATGTTTTCTTGTTCTATAACAGTTTAATTGCTTATGTATTCTATTATTTGTCAGTAACTATATTTGGTTTTCATTGAAAAGTGCTTTATCATTCCATTAAGAAAGCTATAGCCTCATTGTTTGTATTGGGAAAAAAAGAGTTTAGATAGGAAGTATATTTTGTGTCTGCATCATGTATTTTGTCAAGCCAAAGAGGGGACACGCCAACACGGCAACCAAGAAAACAAAGCTTTAAGAGAAGTGTAGGGTCTTTACCCCACAATATAAAGCGCCTTGAGGCGACTGTTGTTGTGATTTGGCGCTATATAAATAAAATTGAATTGAACTGAATTGAATAGAATTGAAGTGGCAGTGGTTGTTTTTAACCAAAATCATGAGCTTTTTCTAAGCTTAACCAAGTCATTTTTAATGTGTAAACCTCACCAAGTAGTTTTATATTCTAACCCTAACCTATAACACGTTTTATATTAAAGATAATAAAAACAATACAAATGAAGTGTGAAGATCTGTGATGAGTATGACTTGAGCTTGGGTCTCTAGTGTGGGTGGTGAAAATGATTCACTCCACCACCAAACCTAACAACCTCCAAATGACTTTTAACCCTTTAAAAATCAAAAATATATTTTAAAAAATGAAGACAGATTTGTAGATTAGTGGCAAAGAGATGGTGTGACTGACATGCTCACTGTAAAGCAAAATGCACAACTCAAACAGGAACAAGAAAACCTGCTTTCTTGCACTTAAATGATCAGATCTTCTAATTTCTTAGGCTGAAGCCTGCAAACAGACTGACCTGGCAACACTCTAAATGTTAAAGGAACGTTAACGGCCAGCTGGCAGTTTCGGCATACTTGTATTGCCGTGCGAGCCAGATGGAAAATCTAGTTTTCTATTCAATTATCTGCTGCTTTGTACCCCTCACTCCTCTCCTCTTTTCAATACTTTCCTCTCCTCTTTCCCTTCCGTTTCTGTCACCTCTGCTCACATTTCAGTGTTTTTATGTTTCTAACCCCCCCCCACACACACACACACCCTTACTGTTCCCTCACCATTTTCTTCCTCTCTTCTCTTGAAGTCATCTTCCCCGATAAAACTTCTAACTCGTCTCTTCATCCTCCACCCTCACCACTTTTCCTCCTCTCTCTCCCTCCCCTCTTCTGTCCTGCTGTCCCTGCTCTCCCCTCCTCTGATCTGCTCTCCTGGCTCAGGCCCAGCTAAATTACCAGTTCTACAGAGCGATGGTGACAGAGTGCAGAACTTAATTACACACTGGCTGACAGCAAGGACTATGTGTTAGATTTTCTCTGTCTCCTTCTTCTCTCCTTTCTGCTCTTCCCCACCCCCAGTCCCTCATCTCTTCCTTTCTCTTTGTGTCTTGTGTTTCCTTTTTATTTCCACAATTGTTTTTCTTTGCTTAACTTTTTTTCTCCCGCTTATTAATTGCTGGTTAAGGCACTGTGCTCCATGTTGGTTCAATGTGGTTATTATTGTGTGGCAGCATTTGGGGCAAGCCAGATAGCGGTAGCTAGAATATGTGAGTGATAGTGTAATATGCAGAAGTATATAGCTAAGATTTCAATGTTGAAACCCAAAACTTGGGAAGAATTTGCAGATCCTCGTGTGCAGATTCTGCTGCCTGGGTTTAATCAGGCGTTGAGTTGACATCATCCAGATCAACAGGTCTAATGGCAGCTGCAGCACCATCATTTCTGATGCTGAACCAGCAGCAGCTGAAGCTCTGCCATCACAAAGAGCACTGCCGGTCAGTAAACAAGTAGTTTCTGTATTGCCATAACTTGAAACACCAGCGTCACCTGATTTTTCATGGTTGACCTCCACTGTTTTCGGTTCATCGACAAGACATTGAAAAATAAACCAGTAGTCCCACCCCTGCCTCCAACCAAGAAACATATTAGCAAATCATGTTGGTGCATTAACACGTGCACAGCAGACATTCACTACAGTTTCAACCCTGTGGTTGCAGGCTATCAAGTCATTCTTGTAGTTGTAGTAAACTTGTAGTAAACACTTTTAAACCTCCTTTGGGGCAAAAGTCACCAAACTTAAATTTAAGCTTGACTGATGATTTTATACGTGTACTTTTTATGACCAGGTGATCATTGAAATTAAATTAATGGCTCTCTCCCTAGTCAATTATGCTACAGTCACACTAGGGAAAACAGCGGTCGGAGACCACAGCACGACCAAAATTATTGCAACTGTGTGCAATGATCTTGGGATCTCGTTACCTTTCAAATGGTTGCCTTGAAGACGGGGACCAGGTCTGCGACAACATGCAGTCAGTTGTCTTCAAAGCAAATTTGGTGTGTTGAGACGGCGATAAAACGGCAATAAGACAAAGTCAGTCTGCTATCAGTTTGTGATTGAATGGGGTCACGTTGGCAAGTACATGCAGTCTGTTTGTGATAATACAGCTATTAACTGTGAACAACTGCGAAAATGTGCAGATGTGTCTGAGAGTGATTTCATTCAGTCCAAGTTGGACCGTGATTGTTCGGAGATAGGTTGCCTTCCACCAGGCAACCTGTGTAATCGAGGATGTTACACACTCAACCTCTGGGTGACCAGTTATTTGCAATCGGTCACCGAATGTGACAAAATTCAATCACCTAGCATTCACAGATTTACTAGTTGCAAGGAGGTTGTCATCCTATTTTTTTTTACTCTAGTGTGAGCCATTAGATAAAGGCTTCAAAGCAACTTCCCAAACAATTGTCCAGAGATATTACCAAGATGGCTGCCAAGTGGTGAGATTTGCTTATACAAGGACTTTGATGAAAAGCTTACAGTCATACAAACAGCATATTCAGAATTCAAGAGTAGAACAGTCAGCGGCATAATTTAAAGCCAAAGCAGAAGAAACCAAAGACATTAGTGATCAGTAAAGAAACAGTTAAAGGATAGGAACGCTACAGTAAAAGTTTTTGAAAGCCAACCTAAGTGATGAACTAATAATGTCATTGCCATGTGGGTGAGTGTGTGTCTGTACTGTTATCTGCTGGTGTGACATAGCTAGAGTGTTTTTGGGCATGCTTGCATCTTGCTGCACATCCTAGCCATGTGTGCGAGTTACGCTGGTAATTAATAGGGGCTGCATATACTCTGTTTCCCTTGGGCCCCCTGTCAAAATTAATTACTATCAAACACACACACAAACACACAAACGCGCGCACACACACACACGCACACACACACACACACACACAAACCCCAAGTGTTTGCTAAAATAGTCTTTATCCTGATTTTACACGTGGTCTGCACACAAACACATACACACAGATTCCAGTGATATGTTATATCATGAAGTCAGGGTATAATCACACAGCGAGAGAGAATATTACATAGCTCGCATGCACACACATACGCTAAACACAGATGGTGTAGCTTTGTAGCTTTGTATAAAAGCTATAACCAATGCAGAGCTCTCCCAAATACACTTTGAGAGATAATAAAATGTTTTTCCAATAAATACTTTTTTAACAATGTACTGTAAAATTAAAAGCAACTTAAAAACAGTTCTACCTTCTCTGTCAGTTAAAATTCTAAATTGTAATGAATATATAGATATGTTTAGTTTAACTGATGAACACATATTGTCCCCCTAAATTAAAAAAGAAAAGAGCCATAATATCATTCAAAGTTTCACAGTTGGGCATCAAACATAATACCATAAAATATAGAATTTCAACTGGTTGAGATTATATTTTCACATACATACATTTTTGCACTGGCAGTAAGTCAGACCCCTTCCCAGTGGGAGTTGGACTCCACCAGGGCTGCCCTTTGTCACCAATTCTGTTCATAACTTTTATGGACAGAATTTCTAGCAGCTGAGGGTTTCTACTTTGATGACCTTGGGATCACCCCTCTGCTTTTTTGCAGATGATGTGGTTCTTTTGTCTTCATCAGGCAGTGACCTCCAGCTCACACTGGGGCGGTTTGTGGCTCAGTGTGAAGTGAAAGGAATAACAATTAGCACCTCCAAGTATGAGGCCATGATTCTCAGCCAGAACCTCTGAGGGGAGAGTGGAGTGAAAGATTGATAGACGGATTGGTGCAACATCGGCACTGATGTGGATGCTGTACTGGTTCATTGTGACAATTTACCAGTTAATCTACCCTCATCTACAGCCATGAGCTGTGGGTAGTGACCAAATGAAGATCGTGGATAAAGGTGTCGGAAATGAGCTTCTGCCAAACGGTGGAGGGGCTCTCTCTTAGCAAAGGGATGAGGAGCTCAGTCATTCAGGAGGAGCTCAGAGTAGAGCTGCTACTCCTTCACAGTTGAGGTGGTTTGGACATCTGGATAGGATGCCTCCTGGATGCCTCTTAGGTGAGGTTTTTTGGGCATATCCTACCAAGTGGAGGCCCTGGGGTAGGTCTGGGCATCTCTGCATAAACTGCTGCCCCCACAACTTGGACCCAGAAAAAGGGTAGATAATGGATGGAGAGATAGAAACTGTGATCCAGCACATTTTCTTCTCCACTAAGATGTTCAGTAACCTACTGAAAATATGACCCAAATGCACCAAAAGCCCATAAACAAGTCTACACTGTTTGGCTTCTCATAGATGTGATGTCGCAATGATAGATACTTTGTGTGTGCCTCAAATTCAAATGTTGGGGTAGGAAAGAAAGAAAACTACATCAGACAATTATCTTCTCTCTATACTGCATTTTTACCCATGTTAAAACCTTCCTTACAAACCTCATTTCTTATTTAACAAAAACACTAAATACTGGAATACTGGGAAAATACTGGAAGTTTCCTGAGTGTGGAACATCCGTTTAAAGAGGATACCTTGCAGTACCAGAGACATTATAAGAAAGAGACAAAGAATTGAAGTATATGGGAGAATTCTGCAACTGCAGACATTGTGGTATAAGTATAGCTTCAGTGGGGGAAAAAAAAGCTTTTGACACTATTGGGCACAGTCAGCAACTCTTAAACAGTTTTTATCACATTTAACTGATAATTCTACACATGCAGTTTTTATATCCTGGTGACCTCTGGTATTAAAGCTGTGGTTTTTTGACTATTCATTTAGAGGCTGCCTTCAAAGTACCTGCAGAAATAAGTTCCAGGAGGAGTTTCAAAATGGGTGCCAAGTTACAAGATGTGAATCTAGAATGACTTTGGAAATACTGTCCCTAAAATTAGTGTAGCATCATTGCACTTCATTTCTGTTGAATTAAATTTGATATTGACATTTTCTAAATTATCCCAGGTGTCTCTTATCCATAGAACCCGGGGTTCTTTATTTTGACCTTATGGCTGTGGAGCTGTTCCTTTTCATTACTGATGCGTGTATATGCCACTACTGCATTTCATTAACTTTTGTCTACTCCCTCCCATAGTTTGTGTTTGTCCTTGTCTCTCTATGTTCTCCTTTTTTCTCTTCTCTTTCCCCTCACCTCACAACCAGTCATGGCAGATGGCTGCCTCTCCCTGAGTCTGGTTCTGCTGGAGGTCTCTTCATGCTGAAAGGGAGTTTTTCCTTCCCACCATCACCATGTGCTGCTCATAAGGAATTGTTTGATTGTTAGGATTTTCTCTCTAATATTGTAGGGTCTTTGCCATACAATATAAGGCGCCTTGAGGCGACTGTTGCTGTGAAGTGGCACTATATAAATAAAATTTAATTGAATTGAGTTATTATTCAGAGAAGATTCTTTTTAATTATCATCTTTGAACATGCCTTTTGCTTTTTTTGGGTGTTTTTCTTGTTTTCCTACACCCATTCCTCTACTTTTGACTTGAAGATTATTATTTATTTATTTATTTGGGTTTGGATTTATTTACTTGTGTTTGGATGGCAAAATGTAATAGCAGTTGAGGCCAGTGTTATCAAGTTGATTTAGCAAACCCTATAGTGTGCCTGTTGTTTGTGTTTCTGCCTGCATTATGATATGACATTATGCTGAAGTGTTTAGCCATTGTGGATATGGTGTAAATGAAAGCATTTTATGATGCAGGAAATGGGCAAAATGGGTACTAATGCATGACATATTCAGAAAAAGTTGGGATATTGCACTAACCTCTCCTGTTTCAGTAGAATCAGGTTTATATTTCTACTGTTTAAAATGAAGGTGAGTGTTTTTGCTTGAACACCAATGCTGGCTCTTGCTTGTATTTATGCAGCAGTCATATTGCTATTTGTGTCCACTATAGGTATATACAAGGCCATGTGAGTGTGTGTGTGTGTGTGTGTGTGCGTGCGGACAAATATAGGTGTGCATGCAGAATAGAACCCTTAGGTGTACAGAGTCAAAGTGGTGTCAGCCTTTATCAATATTTGACTGCAGAACCAGCGAATGGATGAATCTTTAATATGACCTTGGAGCACAACAAAGACATGATGGAGATACAGGGGACACAGTGGGGTTGGATGGAGAAAAAAATGAGAGCCACAAAGGGGAGATGTGGAATTAAACTCATAATTCTAACTGAACTTTTACTTACTTTTCTTACTTATTTAATTACATACTTACTTATTTATTTACTTACATACTCACTTATCTACTTACTTTACTCTATTTACCTTACTATCAGTTACTTTGAATGACCATCTCCCCCAAAAAGCCAATTCGACAATGATAAAGAAAGCATAAAAACAGAGAGAGACAAAGAATACAGAATAAATTGTTAAAGGAATACAACCAAACACAAGTCCAAAGCTTCCTAAATGTCTCTGTTCATTATTGCGTTTGGAAAAGATAATGGGTCTGTAAAATTATGCAAGATGATTAAGTCTTATGCAAACACTTAGTCTAATGCACTTTCCACCAAGCATGACCCCAGTGCACTCTTTTTATAAACTCTTTTTTATATATTATATATATAAAATACATATTTAAACAGTGACTGCACTATGTTCCAGATAAAATTTCAGGGGTTCGGGGATGGGGTGGGGACTTAGTGAAGACCTCAGAGTTATATTTAATTCTCACAAAAGAAACCACACACAACTAATCTTTAAAAGAGCATCACTACTGAAATATCCAGAGAAGTTTTGGGCAACTATTCTCATGAATCAATAGTTTGTGGTGCAGAGTGCTAGAGCAGAATGTGGGGATGGCTTTTGGTTATGTTTTGGGCTTTTTATAACTATGGTACAGCTGAAAACAAGTTTGGAAGTACATTATCTGTGGATGTAGAGGGGGCTGAAATCAGCCACCAATCAAAGCAGCGCTTTTCCCTCCCCTGTGCCACAGGGCACACAGACAGACAGGCTCTGCCACAAAAGCTTCTCCTGAGAGAAAACTGATGCCCTTGTTCAAGAAAACTGTGAAAACAACACCAGCTCTATTGTGGGAGGAGATAACACATTTGGTTATCATACTGCTCTGGCCTAAGAAGATCTGTTGTCAAACACATATAATGCAGTGGGATTTAAAGTATTGCAGAGTGACAAAATGCACAGATGTTAACTACAGAATTGTTAATCTTGTCTGGAAACAAGTTTCTCCAGCGATTTCAACTCAATAATGTTAGACATAAATACACAGCGTAATATGGTTTTAAATGTACGCTACAGAGAAAGAACCCACACAAAGAGCCTGATATATTTGGTCTAAGAAGAGCAAATAAGGGGCTAAAGCATGTGAGTGTGTGTGTGTGTGTGTGTGTAAAGAGAGGGAGAGAGTATTGTGGTTGTTATGTGAGGAGAAACACACATACACACACAGGCACAGCTGAAAGCTAAGTGGAGAAAAGTCAAGTGGATGTGTTTCTCTGACAAAGCCACTTGTGTTAATTAGTCACGCCGCGGAGAGATGTTAGGTAGGACTGCCGAGGTAAACACAGAAAACGTTTTTATGCTAAATATCACGACGGGCACACACAGAATCATACACATACATACCTGTACTCTACCAGTGGGTAACTAAGTATAGTTACTTAAATGTTACACTTAAGTTCAATGCTGCAGTACTTGAGTATTCCTGCAGTAACTCAAACCAGTGGTCTCCGATATTTTTTGGGCTGTGGCCCCAAAATGCTGCTTTTATGGAAGCCATAATCACATTTCAGATGCACATTAGTTGTTGGCAGTTCCATCAAAATGAGATTTTATTTAAATTTATCTGTAATTTTATCAGTAATTGTTGCAGAATACTTTCTATTCTTAACTAAAGAGGAAAGTTAAGAGAGAAGTCTGAAAACTGAAGACAGATTGTAGCAGGACCTTTTCTACCCAATTAACCCCTGAGATTTATCTTGTGGTCTTTCACATACTTGATGCATGATTTCTCATAATATTTTTCATTATACTTATACTCATATATTTAAAAAAAAAAAAAGAGGATCTCCACTCCTGCAATTATTAAACTGTAATGCATGCCCATTTACCATATTGTAATGCCAGAGCTTACAAGCTCAAATATCACTAAAACCTCATTACAGTCATCATTTAAAGCCTTTCATATCCAGACAAGAACCTGCAGACACTTCAAAATACTTCATTTTACACTTCAAGTCAATTTATACTTAGCTTAGTTCTTCCTTGTCTCCATTAAAAATCTATTTGCATTCGTCTCAGTTTACCCAAAGTTGAGCCTACTCAAGTCAAGTGGTGGTAATTAGCTTGAAACTGCTTGGTAACTGTCCAAGAAACAAAATACGTGACACGTTACAAGATGCTATATGGGCTTCAACTTCTACAGCTTCTACAGAAAGTTTACTGACTACACATAGAAGAACTAATTTACACATTACCCCTTTTTACATTTGGCTAGAAAGAATCAGAAACCACTTCCCAAGGGTGTTTGAGCAATTGAATTTCAATCCCTTTCTGATGCTTCTTGGATACCCAAGATGCAGTGTATAAACTGAGCATGTGGCATTTAAGTCGGGGAAAGAACTGAGGAAAACTGGCCAACCAGCAATTATCTGTGCCTTTCATGATGCAGCTTGCCATGGCTGAACACCTCTGGACCTTGTGCACAATAACTGATTTTGCAGAGTCCTCTAAAAACTGACAGTTTCTACAAAATTCCACCACATTATAATACCCAGAGTACACCTGGCCTTCACTGACAGATCACACTGGAAGTGAGCAGCTACTGTTCATTTTTGCTGCTCATTAGATGTTTGGAGTGAGGCTGTTATGCCATTTCTTTTCATTTAGTCATAGTAAAATATGTGAAGCTGCAGAAGAAGTCTGCAAACATTAAAATGTCAACTTTTAAACCTTTATTCTACTTGTTTCACTGTGAAAAGACTAATGAGTCATTGCATTTGACATTGTCAATACTTCAGCTAACTGGTGACTATTGACACATTCATCTGCTAACTGAGACCAAGTTAAAATAACAATTCTATCATAGTGTAACTTATTTATTACTCATCACGTATCTGCACCGTTCAGCATCTCAAAATAACAGTATTGTTCATGACTCTCTCCAGCTGTTGTAGTAGAATAAGTAATAAATGTTGAATATTGCTCTGTCTCGCCTGTTCTCTTTGTCTGTCTGCGCTCTCCAGAATGGTGAATAAGTCATTTGAGTTTTTCTGCCTACAGCACAAGTGGGAATGCAATTCACATGGCTTCTAAAACAACCACAGAGAAGAGGATGAAGCCGCGTTCTACCAGACACTGTTATGTGATGTTACGCTTTCCACTACTTTTTAATTACTTCTGAATTGTTTATGCATGGATTTTGGTCCAGATACTGCACAGCTCTTTCCCAAAAAGACATCCAACGGTCCATCAAAGGTCTCCATTCTCCATCTTAACTGGTACACACAAGCAAGACCACATTTCGCTCTGCTGGCTTCTTCGCATCGGCTCCCAGTTAGCTTTAAAATTGATTTATTTGTTGTTTTTTTTTTAAGTCATCGCATGGGCTGGCACCTCCTTACCTCTCTGATCTTTTAAAGTTGTGCATTCCCACAGAGGTCTGCTGAGCAGATACTCCTGGTTGTCCTTAACAGTTGGCTCTGGCAGTAGCTGCTCCTTAATTGCAGTAGCCTCCCTCTTCACATCAGAAGCTCACCAACACTGGACATTTTTAAAGAAGCCTGAAAGCACATTTTTCTTCTTTGACTTTTAAACCAGACAGAGTTTTGTTATTTGCTTTTACTTTTGTTGTTTTATGTCCCTAATGCATTTTATTGTTTTAATCTTATCTTGCTCTTTTATCTGTAAACCACTTTGGTTAAATGTGTTTATAATTGACTTGATTCAATTACCTTAAGAAGCAAGCTGAAAGGTAAGTGGGCTGGAGGAGGATTTTCTGGCAACCCAAGACGTGTTCTTATTACTGTACAGCTGTTGTTTAAAGCATCCATAAGTGATTTATTCACCACAAATAAACCAATTCATTGCGGCTAATAAACTAAATGGGACAATGTCAGTAAGTGGTTGCGTTTTGTTTTTCTGGCAAAGTCCCTTTTCATAGAAGTCACTGTTTGACATTCATCTTCATTGTGCAGCAAAGTCGATCACAGCCAAGTGTGAAAACCAAGTGCGTCAACATTTTACTGTGGAAAAATTGTCTGCAGCAGAAGTTAAAACTCAACTTCAGATGCTTCCAATGCAAAAATCAGCCGCAGTGTGCATTCAGAGAAAAAGACAGTGTGTGTGTGTGTCTGTGTGATCTGTATGTGTGTTTTGTCCTTTTTTGTTTTGTTTTTTAAATCTCACTTAAAGCCACTCAACACACAGAGACACATGCACACAAACACAGTGTCTGTAACTCACTGTACAATGCAGATGTGTTACACACCAAACTGAGGGAGCACTCTCTGTCTCACACACAGAAGCGCACATACAGTATGAAATGCTGTACTCGGTTATCTCTGCTCTGCTTTGCATGCTAGGAGTTCATTTGAGATTAGACCATACTGAGATCTAATCGCTCTTTGATCTCAGGTTTTAGCTGCGTCAGAAAACATGCACACACACACACACACACACATTCACACAATCACACGTACACATGCACACATAGGTACAAGGGCATTCAGTCACCCTGACCCACACAAACAAACACTCACAAACACTGCAAAACATCTGTAGGCTACCTGCTATTCATAAAGGGACCAACCATACAAAGTCTTTAAAGAGTATTAATGAGAATGGACTTGGATAAGAGACATGAAAGTGTAAGACGCAAGGAATTCTTCAAGGAATTCTTCAAGGAATTAACACATGCTATTCATCTAATTCCAAAATAAGGAAGGCAGTATAGCACATCCATACAGAGTCAGTATCATTTTTCTGCTTGCCATCTTGGTTAATCTAATGGCTTTGTCTGGAACTGCTCAGTCGGTAAGATGTGGCCTTGACTAAGACGACCAAGAGAGAAGGACATACAAAGACAGATGATGAAGAGAGGAGGATGTTAATGACCAGTGTCCGAGTTAACACATTAAGGCATACAATGTGTGTTATTGTGTAAGTGCGGCGAGACTCTATAGCTGTGTGTGTTTGTTTCGTGGCTTTGGTTTCCATACACAGGGAGGAGTGTGTGCTATGTGCAAGATTCTGCTTGAGTGAATGCAGTATATGTGGATGTGTGTGTATGTATCTGCACAAAATGTGCCTTTATGACTTCCAGGCATTATTTCCAGCATTGTCATGCCTGTGCAGCAACTGTCGAGCTCATTAGCACTTTCAGTAAAATGGGCTAATCTAAGAAACAGTTCTGCCTGTGTATAAATGTAGTTACTTCAACATCATTAGCTGCGCTGTGATATTTCCTTTACAATTTAGCATGTCTGCTGTGTAAAGGAAAGCAGCCCCATACCTGAATATGTATTTTTAGAAATAAAAGTGCACATAGATGAAAAAGCAAGGTCACTGAAAAGATGAATATGAAAATGAATCATACATACAGTAATCCTGAGGCTCTGCCAGAATGAGCCTAGTAGAAAACGAGCATAGCAGTAAAAGTAAGAAACAGAAATAATTAAAAAGGTAAAAGTTTGAAGATAAGAAATTAGAAATGTAACCAATGAAGGTATTAAAATGCAAAAAAGTGTCATGGTAACTCAGCTTTTAGGTGAGCTGGTAAATCTTTTCAAAATTTAAAGCATACAGTTAGGTCCAGAAGTTTTTTGTCATTTTGTAACCAATCACATGTTGATTGTCTGATTTGAAATCTACTGTGGTGAAGTGCAGGCTTTCAACTTTATTTCTTTCTATTTTCAGAGGTTCAGAAGTAATTAGACAAACTAACATATTTATCAAAAATAAGGATTGTTGTTTATAATTTGATGAACACTTTTAAGTCTAGAATCCATGGAGATCACCAAATGCTGTGTTTCCTCCCTTGAGATGCTCTGCCAGGCCTTTACTGCAGCCACCTCCAGTTGATGCTTGTCTGTGGGTCTCTCTGCCTTTAATTTTGTTTTCAGTAACTGAGGAGCATGCTCTGACTTGGCCATTGAAGAATGTCCTTTTTCTTTGCCTTGGAAAAACTCTTAGGTTGCTTTTGCAGAATGCTTTGTGACACTATCCATTTGCACTGTGAAGCTCTGTTCAGTCAGTTTTGCAGCATTTGGCTGAATCTGAGCAAAGAGTGTTAGCCCTGTATACTTCAGAGTTCATCCTGCTATCTCTATCAGCAGTCATTGGTAAACACTG
>VUQI01025683.1:0-14536 GCA_015106735.1 Paratilapia polleni | reverse complement strand
TGCACTGAGCACTTTCTCTTCCTTACTTCCTTTCACTCTGTTTATACACCATTTGCATTTAATCACTTTATTAACCCTGTCTCTCTCCCATAGGTGTGCCTTTTTTGTCCTGTCTCCCTCTGCTCTCTTCTGTTTCTCCTCACCCCCCAACCGGTCGCGGCAGATGACTGCCCCTCCCTGAGCCTGGTTCTGCCGGAGGTTTCTTCCTGTTAAAAGGGAGTTTTTCCTTCCCACTGTTGCCAAGTGCTTGCTCATAGGGGGTCGTCTGATTGTTGGGGTTTTCTGTCTAATATCGTAGGGTCTTTACCCTAAAATATAAAGCGCCTTGAGGCGACTGTTGATGTGATTTGGCGCTATATAAATAAAATTGAATTGAATTGAATTGAATTGAACTTAGTTTACATGTACCCTTAACACTAACCCTTTGCTATGATTTTAATGATCTTCAAATATGACTCTTGGGATTATTTTTTTAAATTTGCAGCTGACTTGTTGCTGTACCTGCACTTGTTATTGCCCAGTATTTACAGTTCCTACAGCATCTACTGTGCCTACGATAGAAAAACAAGACATGTTACGTTTTCATATTTTGGAGAACATTATATTAATATACAGAACATAGAAGCATCATATTATCTAACATTCTGAAATGAAGTGTTAAATGGAGCATTTAAAAGCAATGTATTAGGTCATGATTAAGAGTGGACATACATTCACATCAAATAAAACGGTGACATATTTTGTGAATTCTGGTTTGGATGAAAGACAGTTCTAACATCAATTCCTTGATAAATGTATACTACTATGGAGAATAAAGATATCACAAATGGAGATGCTTTTCTAGTTTTACTGACCACTCAAAATACTTTAGACTGCAAGCCACTTTATCTACCTTTCATCCATAGCCAGTTTAGAATAACCGATTAACCTAACATGCACATCTTTGGACAATGGGAAGAAGCCAGAGTACTAGGAGGAAACCCACGCAGGCACAGGGAGAACATCCACTGCACCACCATGCTGCCCAACATTGAACTACTTGAATACTTTTGTTGCACTCACTAAACCTGTTAGTTCCCACCTATATCCCTATTTTCATTCCTCAGTTTCAGTCCTCCACCACTTTCCAGTAAGCCCTTGAATATATGCAATAAGGATATATGCTTGCCCCACAGACTGGCGTGATCTAGAGGAAAATTTCCAACATTAGTACTTTCTATTTAACTAAACAAAAACATGCAACTCTATTACTTAAAGATCAGGTATTCAACACAAATAAGAACAACTGGCTGCTGCTAGTGGTTTCGGCGGTGGTCAGGGTGGAGGCCCTGGTGGTCTGATATGACATGGAATGTCAACTCCCTGGTGGGGAGGAGCAAGTGCATGAGGTTAAATGTTAAAATAAATATATTAACTCGAGTTAATATGCACAGCTCAAAAAAATTAAGGGAACACTTAAATCACACATTGGATCTTGATGAATAAAATATTCAACTTAAAAATCTTTACTTACATACATTGTGTAATTTGTTGAGAACAAAATGATATAACAATGGTCAGTGGAAACTAAAATAATCAACCCATTAGCTTCTGGATTCAAAATCACACCAGAAAAAAATCTAAATCACAGAATGATCTAACTTGTGTCACAACATGGCTCAGTAGTGTGTACAGCCCCCACCTGCCTGTATACACTCCCAACAATGACTGGGCATGCTCTTGATGAGACTGTGGATGGTGTCATGGGAGATCTCCTCCCAGACCTGGGTCAAGGAATTGATGAGCTCCTGGAAAGTCTGTGGTACTTTTTGACAGCTTTAAATGCACAAATATATAACATCCCAGAGGTTCGCAATTGGAGTCAGGTCTGGCATCAATAACATCATCATCCAGGAATTACCTACACACTCTGGCCAGATGAGTCAGGGCATTGTCTTCTGTAGGGCTTTTACACTGCTCCTCCTTGCACAAAGTAGCAAATATTCTGCTGCTGCTAGGCTAATGCCCTTCTGTGGCCCTGCCCAGTTTATGCTTCCTGACTGGACAGAGTGAGATCCTTGAAGTTTAACTTTGTATTATACTGTGATGATTAGTGTTACCTTAAGTTTTTCACTGTATTTATTTTACTGCTCTTGTGCACTCTCAGTGCCACAATTTATTTCTAACGTGACAGGTGCACATTAGAGCTCTGACACTTTTGATGCATTTAAACATTAAAGGTTACTCAGTGTGGTCAACCTAATAAAGGAGATGTAGCAATACCTTTAGTTGTTGTCAGGTCAGAGTGAAATTTTTATTGATTGAATAGGTATTCCTTGTGATAAATAGCCCACAAATGTAACTGATCAATATTCTAATCTGTGTACCTAATTTGTTTAGTACCTGCAATTCCAGCAGTGTAAAACAGACCAAGCATAAAAACATTTATTTTCTGCACCAACTGAATGAATGTAAATGCAAGTGACAATGCAATATATATATAGTTTGTGCTGCTGTAACTTCACAGCTGGGCTATATTCATTGGGGTTTGTAAGGGACAGCTCAACAGGTTGCATATACAGCCATGTGAAAAACTAAGAACTTCCCATGATTCAGCAGCTTTTAGAACCACCTTTAGCAGCAATAACTTGAAGTAATCATTTTCTGTATGACTTTATCAGTCTCTCACATCATTGTAGAAGAATTTTGGCCCACTCTTCTTTACAATGTTGCTTCAATTCATTGAAGATGTGGACACATGTTTATGCACAGCTCTCTTAAGGTCCCACCACAGCATTTCAATCAGGTTGAAGTCCGGACTTTGACTGGGCCATTGCAACACCTTGATTCTTTTCTTTTTCAGCCATTCAGTTGTGGATATGCTGCTGTCCTTGGTATCATTGTCCTGTTGCATGACCCAATTTCGTCCAAGCTTTAGCTGTCAGATAGATGGCCCCACATCTGACTGTAGAATACTTTTGTATACAGAGAAGTTTATGGCTGACAAAATGACTGCAAGGTGCTGAGGTCCTGTGGCTGCAAAACAAGCCCAAATCATCACCCCTTCACCACTGTGCTGACAGTTGGTACATCATGTGGTGATATACTGTGTTTGGTTTATACCAAACGTGGGGCTCTGCATTATGGCCAGACATCTTCTTTGGTTTCATCTTTCCAAAGCACATTGTTCCAGATGTTTTGTGGTTTGTTCATATGCAACTTTGCAAAGCTAAGTCGTGCTGCCATGTTCTTTTTAGAGAGAAAAGGTTTTCTCCCGTTCTTCTGTTGATGATCGGTTAAAAAGTGCATTTGATTTGCAGCACCCGGCCACTATTTACCCTCTTAATTCCTACAGAAGCAGTCCAATTATACTTAGTTTTTCACAACTGCAAAAATTTATGTGAAAACTTTGCTTTTCACATGACTGTAGAGAGAATCTACATTGCATTTAAAACATACTGTAAATAAAAGAATCAGTGGGACTTCCAGCTAATTTTAAACCCAAATTCTGAACAAAACCTACTCTGGACCAGGCTTTGTGTTCAGCATAAGTTCCCATGGTGATCTAACAGGTAAAAAGAGAGTAACCTTTGTAACACTGAAAATTCAGGCATAAAGCTCAACATACAGTGCTTAACAAATTTATTAGACCACCACCCAATGTAAGATTTACCCAATGTCAGCTGCCCTAAATTAACAGTATTGGTAATTACCAAAATCACTTTTTATGTTTCTGTAATGGTTAATCCACCAGTATCCGCAAGCTCTTTAATTGAAATTATATTTATAATGCTAAAATATAATTACTGTTGTTATCCATAATTTCCTACTTCTAAATTCAGATAAAACTGAGGTTATGGTACTTGGCCCTAGAAATTGTAGAAATATGACATCTAACCAGATACTTAATCTGGATGGCATTACTTTTGCCTCTAGGGACATTGTGAGGAATCTTGGAGTCATTTTTGACCAGGATATGTCTTTCAACGCGCATATTAAACAAATATGTAGGACTGCTTTCTTGCATTTGCGCAGTCTCTCTAAAATTAGAAGCATCTTGTCTCAGAGTCTGGAAGAAGACCTCAAAAAAAGTTTTAGTAGTTGAATGTTATGCTTCATTCATTTCCGACTTCTCAAAGAAGTCCGGTGTGTCAGCTCAAATTTGGATATGAATTAAGTTTGAAATTCCTCACTCCTGTTCAAACTAGTGAAACACTGAGAACTCACTGAAAAGGAGAGAGTCTGCATTAAAGTTCTTCATGATGCTGGATGGTCTTTCTCGTTTTTATGACAGGTTTTCTAATAAATGTGTTAAGGACTGTAGCTTGCTAGCCCATTAATATTGCTTTGTAGTACACCCCTAAGGACAGAAAAACAGCAGGGAAAAACAAAAACAAAAAACAAGATAAAAAAACAAACAAACAACAACAACAACAACAACAAAAAACAGCAACAAAAAACATAGGTCATAAAAACACATTGTTATCTAACAGCCAACCAGGTATATGAATGACATTTGGGAAAACGATCAGTAAGGGGGTAAACATCAGCAAGGTATTCCATTCTTCTAGGGATCTTTGTTTGGTTTGGGGGACTGAACAAGCCCTGAGCTCTTTTACATAGCAAAATACTGTCTTGAATAGATAAGGTTGGCTAAATGCTGAAATTTTGAAACAAAGTTGAACCTAAAACCTGGGGCAAAAAAGAAGGAAAAAACAGAGAGACCGTTTTTGTCTAATCCTTGTTGAACCTGATCTTAAGTGGCGTTGTCAATGGACCGCTTATATTCTACAGCCAATGCTACAATAGAACATAAGAGAAAGACGATGTGGCATTCTGGTAAATGAACACAGGAAAATTGGTATGAACTAAAGGTAATGTATCACCCAGATATACTCGCCTTCAGCTCCAACTCCAAGCCATGCACATTTTACATACAGTATTATGCCCAACCAACTGCATGAAAATCAAAAATGTTGTGGTGGTGGGATGCGGTTTCTGGTTCAGCTGATGAAGGAGTGGTGGGGCAGAGTGCTTCAGAAGCAGCGCAAGGTGGGTGGGCTGATTAACACACCTGCGGTTAACCCACTGATTGCCATCTCTCTTTTTATGCAGTAGCATGCTAGGACTGGGAAGAACTAAGAGGCTAAGGCTAAGGTCCAGAATGAGAAGATTTCTTGGAGTTTTATTTTGGAGTTGAGTATGCCTCGACTGCTGGGCAAATTCCAGGGAGGGCACACGATTTGAGTTCACACAGTATATGGTCAAGAATCTGAATAATGGTCTGGTGGCTGCTTAAACTGTTGTTGGTTGGGTCTGTACACAGAGGGAACCCATGAGTAACACAGTCTACTGTCACAATGGTCTACCCCATGTGACTCAGATCAAGCTTTGGCACTTCAGTAAAGCTATTGAATAGCAGTTTTCTCTAGCAGTTTTCAATAAATGTACCCCACTATTTCAGGTTTAAGTACTGGAGCTGGGGACAAAATGCAGGTCTTGCTTCAGCTAGTGCTGTGACATTGTGCTTGTCTTTCTTTATTGAGGTTTTTCATGTAACGTCATGTGAACATTGCTCAAGAGTTGTCCGCCATATTGGACGTGATACAGTTTGCCTGTAATTTTTCATGTTTGTCTGCAAATACTCACTAACTGCTACATGAGCAGTAGTAATGCTTGTAAAAGTTTGATGCAAACCGGAAATGGAGAAGGTTCGGCTTCAAAGTAAAAATTGTGCCTTTTACTTTGACGTTGTGCCTTTAATTTTGAAGGACCCTTTTGAAACATGTTAGCTGCAACCAACATATTTCAAAAGGCTACAGCCAACATGGCGCAACTTTTACTTTGAAGTCAAAGTAAATGGCAAAGTCCATTTCCAGTTTGTGTCGCACTTTTCCCAGTTTCACTACAGCTCGATGAGTAGCTATACAGTAATTGTAGACAAGTCCGTCACTTCCATTCAAACTATAACTGCAGCAATATGCTAGCAACCAAAGCAATCACAGAGGTTTTTGCCACCGATTCAGGAATACACATTTTTCCTTAGCGACAGGTGGTTGCCAGGGGGTCACGGACCGGTCTGTAGGCCTTCGTGACTGGGGCTGTAGCAGTTATTTTCCCAGCAACTGCCATGCCAGCAATCACTCACAACCGGTCGGGCAGTACTCATTTTTCCCTCATAATCTGTGATTTCCAGATGGTCACGGACCAGTCTCCAGGCCTGTGTGACTGGGGCCTTATTCCCTTGATCCGATATTGTCACCATAATTGTTACACGTCCAAAATGGCAGACAAATTAACGTCACATGGTTAGTGGTCACATGTCTGCAAAACCTCAATTAAACAATAATACTCAAGGAAGGTGGATTGAAAGCCTTTTCTTAACGAGCATAGCCATTATATCAAATGAAGGTGATGTTGCTGCCACAAGCTGTAATATTTAACCTGTGCCAGGTGCTTGTGAAACACTGAGCTCACTGCGGTTAACTAACTCTACAAAGTCAGGCTTACCAGGGAAAAGAGAGTAAGAACTGAGCAATGATCAACTAAATTAGATGGCCGTCCACTCTGCGGCTGATTGTGTCAGAGGTTTCTCCTTGTTCAAAGGGAGTTTTTGGTCCACTCTGTTGGGAATTATTGAGTTTTTCTTTCTAATATTGCAATGTCTTGTCCTTAATATGTAATGTGAACACATTATCATCACAGGTCATCTGCTTTAGACATTAACAGGGTTGTTTTCAATTAGTTCATTCCTTCGATATCCCATACTTTGTGTTATTACCAGTCTAAACCACCTCACCTTTAAAATGAACTCATGGGGCCACCTAATAAAAAACTGATATTAAGGCATGTGAGTGACCACTGAATCAGTTATTAAAGAGGATGATTGGCTATAAAGACAAGAGTAGGAGAAAAGGAGAAAAATAGAGGATAAGGTAACAGAAAAAGGTAAAAGAGCTAAAAAGGAGGTGAGGGAGAAGGAAAAGGAAAGGGGAAGGACGAATAGGAAAGAAGGAAAGAGGAGAGGAGTGAAGAGAAAATAGGAGAAAGAAGAAAATTAGAAGGTTAGAAGAGAGAAGGAAAACTGGATGAAGGAGGTGAACAAGCTTTTGGGTAAGAAGTAAACAAAGGAAAAGAGTACCACAGCCATGCATAGTTTTGTCCTGTTACTTTGTTTGAAGTCTTAAGCAAGACTTTATCATTGTCTCCATGTTACTACTGTTTATCAAGAACAAGTGCTGCATTCACATCATACTCTGAATATACAGTTACTCATACCACTAAGCAATGCTAGCCTCAGTGGCAACCTTTGCATCAGTGTTGCAATGTTAACAATATATTTTATGTACATGAATAATGATGGAATAATACTTTATAAAGTATAAAGTAAAGTATGACTTTATTTTTAGTTTTTCATTTCAGAACAGGCATCAAAGTTTTTGTTTTTAAACAAAATGTTTGCCTTGCCAACTTTACCACTGCATTGGTAAAGTTGTTTAAAATGATGGGTCATTTTTAAAGCTTTACCTAAGAATTATTTTCATCATTTAAAGAAAAAATGTTGGAAAAATATTTATAATATAAGCAAAATATACATATCAGCTGCACTAATTCATGGTTTTCTAGAAATAGAAATACTACTATTATTCATTTATTCATTCATTAACTACCTCCTCTTTGAGTTTGCCATTTGTAATAACTGTCAATTTACCACCACAAGGGGTGTTTCAAATCAACAACCAGCCCAAATAGGGAAGCCTTTAATTAATGATTTCTCTGGTCATTGACTGTTTTTTCCCCCCAAAAGAGTAAGTTTCAGTCAGTCAGCCTATGGAATGAAAACAGTCCAACTCTATTAAAGTAAAAATGCATTCTTATATCTGAATATTTTTGCTCAAACTATATTCCCATCTCTGTGCACAAATTTCCAATTAAAAGTACAAATCTGGTGGACAGAACTGAGAAATGGGCAAACCAAGATCGGCACAGGGTCTGTGTTTGCCAAACAAAAGAGTATGCATTTGGAAAATCTGTCTGCATATTTCCCACCATGTTCAAAATTAAAATAGTTTAAAATTACCTGTCAGCTAAGATCTATAGGACACTGACAAAGGCAAAAAGTCATATTGACAAATGCAAAAAGAATTGTAGATGATTAAATCTGGGCACAGAAATGTATAAATGCAGTTTGTTGTACATTAATGTCAATATATTTATTATACTTACTATATATTTCACTTCATAAAATCTTTATTTATATTTGTAAATACACACAAAATATTTGCACTACATCAAAAATTGTTTGCCACTGAGGCTGCTTTGCACCAATTTGACATGAATCCAGCTGTTCTTTAAGGGATCATTTAATTAGAATTAATTCATGTCATAGACAACTAGAAGAATGTCTATGACATGAACATTGTCTATGGCTGTGAAGTAAGGACAGTTTTAGCCATCAATCATCACTCTCCTACCCGTGTTAGATCTTGACGCTCTCAATGCCGTAAACGTTGTAGCCTTCTTTATAGGTGGCGTAGTTTGGCTGGTGGCTGGGGGACAGGAGGTTGTAGTTTGGGGCATGTTGAGGAGAAGACAGAGTGTGTGTGTAGTTTCCTGTGTGCTGGGGTGACGACAAGGTGTTGGCTGCCACCTTTATAACAAAAATAAAGTCATGGTTATTGCTATATTGATTTTTTATAAGAAACAATGTCTATAAATAACAGTATTGTTAATTTAAGTCACAAAGTGACAAAAGTAGTTTGAGCTATAATAAGACCAACTGAAACAACAAAACCATATTTATGGACATTACAGTACAATGAGAAAGAGAGAAAGAAAATAGCTTTACAATGTCCATCCATGCAAGAAAATGAGGTAATTATTCTTTTCACTGTAATAAATATATATTTTAATTCTAAACAGTGACAGCCATTGTGTTTCTACTCCACAGCCTAAATGTTATTTTAGTTGTGTATATACAGTTGTAGTCAGAATTTTACATACACTCATCATGGGCAGGAATGTCATTAATTGTATGTAATTTTGGGGTTTTAATGTTTTTTTTTAACTGTCCTTTTTCCAGAAAAAATTCAATCAAGCTTAAAGGTGTCAATTTTGGAACAGGGGCTTCTTTCTTCATCATCTTTCTTCTTTCTCAGTCCATGGAGATGTAAAACTTGCTTCCCTGTGGACAGTGATGCTAGTGTTCCAGTAGTTTCCAGTTCATGGTAGGCTTGAGCCTTGGTGATGTTCCTGAACATCCTAACCAATTTCCTCTCATCTGAAGGTGACAGTTTGGGTCTTCTTCCAGACAGTGGCAAAGTGGTGACACATCCGAATAACTTTTGTTGTCTGAACTGATGATCTTGGAATCTGCAGTTGTTTAGAAACGGCACAGAGAGACCTTCCCCACTTGTGTAAATCTACAGATTCTCCTTAGATTTTCACTGAGCTCCCAGTGACTGTATAAAAGATGGATGACGTGGCTCCACTTCCTCCCATTGTACAGAAGTGAAGCCAAAATTTCCCACTTATGGGGGCTGCCATCATGCATTTTTTGAGCCAGTCTGCACAGTAGTTATTGGGGGTGGAGTCACTATGTCAAACATGAATGAACATGCTATACTACATGTCTCATTCACCCAATCACACACACATCTATACAAGCACTTTTCTAACATTCACTCACACATTCATACTCCGATGAGCGCATCAGTAGGTTCAGTATCTTGCCCAAGGACACTTCGGCATGCAGACTGGGGTAACCAGGAATCAAACCACCAACCTTCCGATTAGTAGATGACCTGCTCTACCTCCTGAGCCACAGCCGCCCAATGTGTTAGCGCTCCCAATGTGGAAGAAGCTTGTTGTTAGCTAGTTAGCAATTCTGTACACCTATTCGTCTCATAGTCAGTGTTTGAATGGATAATTAGTCACCCTGTAGTTTCTTTCATCCTCATTTTAGAAAAAAAAACTGCCTCAACTGCACACTCAGTAGAGGCCCAGAGTTATTGTAAATATCATAATTATCTGGAAATTAAATGTTGCCTTTTGAGATTTTAGCATAACACTGAGGATGATATAAAACTTAAGATTTAAACAGTTTTACATCCATTATACACTCACTGAACACTCCTGGTAACATGGAAATAGAAAACTTAGAAATAAAATATTATATTTAAAAACACACCAGCAGTTTTCAAAGAACTGTAATTTGTTCTTTTCATTTAACAACCACACACAAAATCCACATTATTATTATTATGTATTATTAACAGTTACATTCACCCTGGGGAAAAACAAGTGAGGAGGACCATCAGGATCAAGCTCGGTCTGGATTCCCGGGTCCAGTGGTTTGTGGAAACCTCCTACCCTTTTTCAATCACAGGTGTCCTGCGCCAGATGTTCTGTTGACCCACTGAGACAGACATCATGTGATGTCTCCATGTCAGGAGGAGTTCATCAAAGGGATCAAGCAGCTCCCTCAGAGGAAGATTTTCTTCAAACCTCCACCATAGGCCCACCTCATAAGTTAGATAAAACCCTGGACTTTATGAACAGTGTGATAGCGACCTTTGCTTTGTGTAATGTTTGAAGTACTGCACATCATCCCCACAGAGGCTCTGGGCTTTTTTTTCACATAATGTTATATTCAGTCCTGTAGAAATTGTATTTTAATATAATTTATATCACCCTCTCTGGTTACTGGTTATGAATGCCTCTTAATCACTTTACAATAAATAATGCACACTATTAGCAAAACACTGTGTACTGTATGTGAAAGAATTCCAGATTCAAGTTTTTAGTTCAATATACAAGTGAAGACCTTTTAACTCATATTAGGTTTTATTTAATGCTCTTCATACAGCTGACTACATTCAGTTTAAAAGCTGAAGCTGTGCAGGTCTGAGACCAGCAGCTTTCTTAAACACTGTTACTGTTTATGCTCCTGAATGTAAAAAACAGCATGTAAGTAGGATGAGGATAAGTATACAATAATACCAATTACATGGATATATAATCCCTTTTGACTTTTTGACTTTAACTTTCTCAGTAAAACAGCTTCAGGTTACACTGACAGTACATTATATGGTAATTTAGCCTTTGTACTTTTTTCATCAGTTCATCAACTGCAATATGAAGACAAATGAGTTTATTCAGCATTAAGAGTGGACATATAGGATGATCTGTCCATATTGTCACTGGGTGGTGCTGATGTCTGAATCTGAGTGCAGCTCCTGTAATCACAAAGAGAAAAGAATCATCACAAACAGTTAATTGTGAAGTTTATCCCTCAAAGCTGAAATAAAGATTCAGATTCAGATTCTGAAGTTCTCTTACATTTTTTCCAGTCTAAAGTTCAGCTGACAACTCACATGTGAACTGTTTGTTAAAAAAAAGAAACAGCTTTATGCTAGCAGATTATCAAGTAGAATAGTCATTGATGCTTTTTAAAGAGAGAGCTGCAAAGATCAGATGTGCAGGTTTCCAGTTCGGGTTTAGTCATGCTGCTGCATCATGGTCACCTGCAGAAAAACAGTGTAAAACAAATGGAGGTATTTTCATCAGTGTTTTGATCAGCTGTTGACAACATACATTAATGCTTCATATTATTTCTCTCAAAGGATATAGACTATACAATGTACTGCACATGTAATTTTGTGAACCATAACTCACTAAGAAGAATTCAGATTACTTTGTAACCTGGATATTTGAAACAAAAACTCTCAGTACCAAAGCTGAAAATATAAAGAGCTGGTGCTGAAAAATTCCTCAGTAGAAAAATTAAAGATAAATTTTGACTTAATACAGTAAACAACAACATTTGGTTTCAGCTCATAAATATTAGGCTTTGCTATTATTTTTTTTGCTTAGTAAGAGGAGCTCTAGTCACTGGACAAACACAATAATATCTCACTGGAAAGCATATCTGAAATATGTATAACTTCATATTTTAACATCAAAATACTGACTGAAGGTGAAGTCCTGCCTACAGGTAAACAAAGAAAGGAGGGTCTGGTTTTTCTCAGACTGAGTTTACAAGACAGACAATGGCTATTAAAACTGAGATGAACAGCTCTGCCACAAGCAGACAGCTTTAGTTAAACCCTGTTTCTTTTATTTTGTGGACATCAGCTGTGTTTTCAGTATTTCAGACGTATGTCTGTGCATTACCATCAACAAAACTGATATTACAGGCAGTTTGTGAATGTCACGGTAGAATACTGTGTGAAGGTATTCAGTCTTCTCAATAATTCATCTTTGGTTAATACTGCATTAAATCCACTGTTAATGTGGGATTGTTGAAGTGCAGGCTTTTTTCTTTTCTTTTTTTTTAAACAGCAGCAACATTAGTGATCTTGAATTTTATTTTAGTGTTACTATCCATACAGATGTGGAGAGAGACAGAAACATACTGCTGTTTGCAGATCATTTAATAATCATCTCAGTTCTGCACAGGAGCTGAAGAGGAGTCCAGCCTGTTACTCTTACAGTAATAGGCTCTTAATAAAAGTACAGTAATGATAACGCTAGTTAATGACTGGGCAGGCCCGATGACTTTTCTCTGTTTCCTCATATAATCCATTTCTGTGTCTCATCTTTGGCTGCCTGCTGCAAGTCTTAACATCCTTCTGTTTAGTTACAGTCACAGCAGCAGAACTAATATCAGTACTACACATTGACTTTTAATTAACATTCAAGCACAACAGAATGACTTCTTTAGTCAGGGTAAATTCACTCGTGCATGGATTAGCTACCGAACCCTGATGTCGTGCCAGGAGACACTGGCTTTTCCTGTGATAGCCGACTGCTCGTCTTAGCTAGCTAAGGCCGTTAATTTCCTGATTAGCTTAGAAAAAACACATTTAACTTACCGAAAAAGTACGACGATGCCTCCGGTCCCTTATGTTGGTTAGTCCAGTTTACTGCAGAACACCTCATGTTTCCAGTTTGAACAGACAGCCATGGTTATGAAAAGTAAATGCTCGATCTCACCTCAGCGTTCCTACTCTATCTGCAATTCTCGAAGAGAGATATTTCTTGTTTCTCCGTTGACAGCAGCTGCCATCATGACCCCAATTTTACAGCTTTAAGTTAGTAATGAAAATCAAACCAATGAGAAAAGTGACCCCTTGAACCCAAATCAGCAAGATAAGAACTACTAAAAATGGCAGAAAGCAACTTTAAGAAAAGTGTATCTGAGGTGAACTTTTTGGCTTTAGTTTGACCCCAGTCTCATCTGCTAACATGGAGGGGGCAGGATTCATGACCTATACTGCACCCAGGCACCAGGGGCTCATAGAGATGTTTTGGCTTCACTTTTGGGGAGCTATTAGGTTGTCATTGTTTTCTACAGTCATTGGACTTTCCCATTGTTCTGAATATTGGTCAGTCCTATGAGTGCTGTCAAACAAATCCTTTTTATGCTGGCAAAGAGAACTATCAGTTGTAGTCAATCATGATCACTAACAAGAAATTAATAGGACTTGGCCTTGTTAAAAGACATTGGGACTTAATTTTGCAGTGGTCTCTTAATTTTTTTCCAGGGCTGTATATGCTGTACAATCATTCCACCCTGGAAAAAGAACAATTCAAAGAAATCATTAAAAGCCCAAATTACCATGACATTCATGCCAATGATGAGTGTATGTAAACTTCTGATCACAACTGTACATATTCAAGTACGCATGTTCTGATAGTCCCATATATGATAGAGAATGGCGCCAAGTCCTCTTTCCAGTCAACTTTGCAGCATTTGACTAAACTTGAGCTAACAGTATATCCAGGTCATCAATAAACTTTAGTGACCCAGTGCCTTTGGAAGCCATGTATATTATCACATTCCTCCACCATAGCATGCTAGTATACTTCATATCACAAGGTTGATCTTAGTTTCATCTGTACAACAATGCTGTTCCAGTGCTTGTCTAAGTTTTAACTTTTTGTATTTTGTTGGGTGTGGCTCAGGAGTTAGATGTTAGTTGATATCGAGAAATCCTACCAATGGCTGCACAAAGCTGGACTGAAAGACAGCACAGAGGCACTAATCATGGCAGCACAAGAACAAGCCCTAAGCACAAGACCGATAGAGGCTGGGGTCTATCGCACCAGGCAAGACCCCAGGTGCAGGCTGTGCCGAGATGCCCCGAGACAATCCAGCACATAACAGTAGGGTGCAAGATGCTAGCAGGCAGGGCATACATGGAACGCCATAACCAAGTGGCTGGCATACTGTACAGGAACATATGTGCCGAGTATGGCCTGGAAGTCCCAAGGTCAAAATGGGATACACCTCCAAAGGTGGTTGAGAATGACCGAGCTAAGTCCTGTGGGACTTCCAGATACAGACGGACAAACTGGTGATGGCTAACCAACCAGACATAGTAGTGGTGGACAAGCAGAGGAAGAAGGCCGTAATAATAGATGTAGCAATCCCGAGTGATGGCAACATCAGGAAGAAGGAACATGAGAAGCTCGAGAAATACCAAGGGCTGAGAGAAGAGCTAGAAAAGATGTGGAAGGTGAAGGCAACAGTGGTCCCCGTGGTAATCGGAAC
>VUQI01025681.1:14490-31290 GCA_015106735.1 Paratilapia polleni | reverse complement strand
CTGGATTTTTCTTTGTGGAAAAGAAAGATAAGACACTTCGTCCCTGCATCGACTATAGAGGTTTGAACCAAAGAACAGTTAAAAACAAATACCCCTTGCCTCTGCTCTCCTCTGCTTTCGAAATTGTTACAGGACGCCACCATCTTCACCAAACTGGATCTCCAGAACGCCTATCACCTCATCCGAGTTCGGGAGGGGGATGAGTGGAAGACTGCCTTTAACACCCCCCTGGGCCATTTTGAATATCTGGTCATGCCGTTCAGCCTTACCAATGCTCCGGTGGTTTTCCAACCCCTCGTCAATGATGTGCTCCGGGACTATCTGAATCATTTCATCTTCGTCTATGTAGACGACATCCTCATCTTCTCCAAGACCCACTCAGACCACCAACATCATGTCCGTCAGGTACTGCAGAGACTCTTAGAAAACAAATTATTTGTCAAAGGAGAGAAGTGTGATTTCTATGTTGAAACTGTCTCTTTCCTGGGTTTCATTATTGAGAATGGCCAAGTGAGGGCTGACCTAGCTAAGGTCCAAGCAGTGGTTGACTGGCCGGTTCCCACCTCCCGGAAGCAGCTGCAGCACTTCCTTGGTTTCGCCAATGTCTACCGCCGGTTTATTAGGAACTACAGTAAGGTTGTTCTGCCTCTAACAAGTCTTACCTCTCCTAAGAAACCCTTCCAGTGGGACCCCTCTGCGCAACAGGCTTTTGTCACCCTGAAGGTCCTGTTTGCCTCTGCACCCGTTTTGGCCCAGCCGGATTTCTCTCTTCAGTTCATTGTCGAAGTAGATGCCTCCGACTCAGGGGTAGGAGCAGTATTATCCCAACATCATAACGATAAGATGCATCCATGTACTTTTTTTTCTCACCGGTTGTCCGCTGCAGAACGCAATTACAACGTGGGGGACTGAGACTTGCTGGCAGTGAAAATGGCTTTAGAGGAATGGAGACACTGGTTGGAGGGAGCAGAGCAACCCTTCATCATTTGGACAGATCACAAAAATCTATCTTACATCTGCACTGCCAAGTGCATGAATCCCCGCCAAGCCCGGTGGGCCCTGTTTTTCGCTAGCTTCAACTTCCATCTCGTACTGCCCTGGGTCCCGGAATGTAAAACCGGATGTGCTCTCCCGACAGTTCTCTACCTCCAACTTCCCGGGTGAGTGCGAGACCATCCTTCCTCCCACCTGTGTTGTAGGAGCCCTAGAAACTGCCCAGCTGCTCACTGACCACGTCTTCCGGCTCCATGGAATTCCACGGGACATCGTGTCGGATCGGGGACCGCAGTTTACATCTAAGGTCTGGAAGGAATTCTGCTCCGCTCTCGGTGCACAGGTCAGTCTGTCTTCTGGTTTTCATCCCCAGACCAACAGGCAGTCAGAACGAGCTAACCAGGAGTTGGAAGCAGCCCTCCAGTGCGTGGCATCATCCAATCAGTCGACCTGGTGTGCTCACCTAGCTTGGATAGAGTATGCCCGTAACTCTTTAACATCTTCTGCTACGGGCCACTCACCTTTTGAGTTCACCTTGGGTTATCAGCCTCCTCTATTTCCATCCCAGGAAGGTGAGCTCTTTGTTCCATCTGTCCAGCATCACCTGCGCCGCTTCTGGGGGATGGCCCGGGCTGCCTTGCTTCGGACCTGGTGTCATGACAGAACCACTGATGCGAATGTTGCAGCAGAAATTGAGACTCATCAGACCAGGCAACATTTTTATAATCTTCTGTTGTCCAGTTTTGGTGAGCACATGTGAATAGTAGCCTCAGCTTCCTGTTCTTAGCTGACAGGAGTGGCATCATGTGTGGTCTTCTGGTGCTGTAGCCCATCTGCTTCAAGGTTCGATGTGTTGTGTGTTCAGAGATGCTCTTCTGCAGACCTTGGTTGTAATGGGTGGTTATTTGAGTTACTGTTGCCTTCCTATCAGCTTCAAGTAGTCTGACCATTCTTCTCAACCTCTAATATCAACAAAGCATTTTTTCCCGGAGAACTGCTGCTCTCTGGATATTTTCTCTTTTTGGGACCATTCTCTGTAAACCCTAGAGATGGTTGTGTGGGAAAATCCCAGTAAACCAGCAGTTTCTGAAATATTCAGATCAGTAATTAGTAATTTGTTGTAAAACTTTACCTTTAGGCCCACTGGAAAACACTGAGATCTGTTTCATCAGATAAAAGTAGACAGTGAATTGAAAAGACATTAAATGGGGCAGAGAGGATGCACAAAAATTGTGCAGATGAAAGGAAAAAGGTTTCGTGAACTCAGCTTAGGTCAGACACAGCATTCCTTCAACCTGCACAGCCATCAGAGGCTGTATGATGCTAGAGATGAGTCTTAACACTGCTCATAAATTCTTCAGAGGAGACAATTCACTCACTGACCTTTTCCTTTCCCTCATTCCTTCATCTCTCTTATTCCACTGCTCCCCTCACACATTTACTCGTCCTTGCTCGCTCATTAATTCTCCACTTTTATCATGCTGTCTCAATCTCTTTTTCTCTCTCACACACCCTCTGACTTGTCTCTTTGTGCTCTCTGTACTCATCTCAACCTTTTTGTATAAACCAATGCACTTTACTCTGTTTCATGGTTTTCATGGCATTTTTTTCACTTATTCTTTTTACTGTTTGGCCTATTTCTGGTACCTCACTAATGCCCTGGTGTTCTGTCAACAGTCAACAGTTAATGTGAATGATAATAAACTATGGTGGTCATCTTAGCAACTATTTGTCTCTAGTGACCACTGAAGAATGAAAGGCTAAAGCTACTCCCCCCATCTCTCTCTGGAGCCAAATTATCTTCTAACCATCATGACTGTGTGGCCAGCAGCTGGAGACAGGGGATGTGGGATCATCATTATCACCCAAGCTGTGAAACCAGAGCTGACCACACATAGTATTTTACCTCCTGCTAGAGTGGAGCTGAAGGCTTAGGGCACCTGCTCCATTCATATTTGTGAGTAAAACTGAGTGTTGTTGGTATGTCAACCATTATATGTGATCTAACTGAACTAAATGTAGTAGATCATCAGTATATGTTTTACTTATACCATCATCAGTGGTGCTCCAGTCACCAGTGATTGTACAGTACATTACCTCTAGGCTAAAAGTTAAGAGAAAGACCCTTAAAAACCACAGAAGGAACTATGATGCAATAAACAGTGCTTATATAGGCCTAGTTTCACGCTAAACTGAGTGAAACTGACGAGTCTGCAAATGTTTTAGCTTGAGTAAAAATTTCTTGCTTATCCCTTGGGCTTTTTGAATCCCTTTGCATATGCAGGGATTTGAAGAATAAAAGGATAGAGGCCAGAGGGAAATTACAGAAAGAACTGCATTTCCCAGTGAGTTTGGATCATTTAGAGGCTAAGCTGACACATACGCAGAACAAACACGGTGATCAGAAACATACAAAGAATGACAATTTGATTTTCATGCCATTAATATCATATCCTTTAATTCAGTTGGGCTCCATGTATGCATTTATCGTTTTCTTTCTTCTTTATCACTGGGGTCATCTTTAAAACTGTTTACTTTTTAGTTAACTTGTATTTTAATACTTCAACATTTAGATGTCTATGTTTTTCCTTTAGTGCCCTTACACCTGAGGGGTGTACTACGAAGTGAGTTTAATGGCTTAGTGAGGTATGTCGAGCTTAAAGTCAGAGTTTTCTGTGTCACAAAAGTGGCTCTCTTTTTACCTGGCTAAATCACCGTGGTAACTTATGCGGAACACGCGGTCAGAAGCAGATTATGTTCTGAGTTTCGGTAAAATCATCTGGAAGTGCCACGTTTTCACAGATTCTTTTATTTACAGCCTGCTTTAAGTGCAATATGGATTCTCTGCTGGGGGAATATGTTTTATACAGTGCAGTGAAAAAGTATTTCCTGATTTCTTTCCTGATTTGTCACACTTAAATGTTTCAGGTAGGTTTGGATAGCTTTTTTTCTCTTAATAAATGAAATCATCATTTAAAAAACTGCATTTTGTATTTACTCAGGTTATCTTTGTCTAACATTAAAAATTTGTTTGATGATCTGAAACATTAAAGTGTGACATATATGCAAAATAATCAGGAAGGGGGCAAATACTTAAACCGTACCTTACTAAAACCACTGAATGAAGCACGACCTGTGTGTCACATTTTCACGGGAATGTGCATGTATAAATTTGCTGATGCAGAAAACGTCTAAATGTTTTTATACTTGATTCTAATCTGCTGTTAAATTCTCTTTTACACTGCTGGAATTACAGCTGCTAGAACACATAACACACATCAAGAATTCCTATTCAGTTAATCAAATTAATTTCACTTTGATCTGCCAACAAACTAAAGCGATTTCCACGTTGCCTTTATCAGGCTATGGGACAGTAACATTTAATGTTTAAATGTATCCAGTTTAAAGCTTCAGACTAACATGCAGCCATCACTTTAGGAATAAACAGCAGCACTGAAAACGCACTCAGCAATAAAATAATTAACTTGAATTAAAATGTTTATTTTACCGCTCTGTGTGCTAAATTACCAGATTAATGATTTTCTGCAGCATTAATCTCATTTTGTTTGCAAAAGTGTTGCATTTTACTGTTATATTTTTTTATGTTCTTTATAGATTTTTATCACCATTTTATCATCGTCATCATCTCATAACATCTCTGATTGGAGTAGGCTTCCCTCACAGGGATCAGTCACATGACATGTGAAATGCCCCTTTTTCTGTGAGTGTTCACAGAGCCTGAAGTAGAAAGCCCGACTTAACAGAGAAAGTTGACCACCATCGTCCATTATCTCCATCTGGGGTTTTAGGTTTTGTAGAGCCAGCGAAGGCAAAGAAAGCCTGGCTGTGTTAGACTTTGTTCTTAGTATACCCCTCTTGTTATCTTAATGGCTGTCAAAGCACTTCCATAACCTTAAATTGAAGATAAATTGTTCAGCTGTCTCTGAGAAAAGTTCTGTTCAAATGCATTTATAGCAATAAATATGAAGCTTCAATCACTCAGTCAAACCACAAACCGTCTTGTTCTGTTAAACTCATTCAGTGTTTACATGCACGTACACAGACATGCTCATGTCTAAGACATACTTACAGTAGTTATACATGTTTATGTAAGGTGCATCCATGTGGAGTTAAAACATCTGTTCACAATACAATTATGTGTGGGGGAGAGAAAACCAGCTGAATTATTTTATGACTTTGCTCACCTTTCCATGCTGCAGCTGTGCTTTGTCCTTGTGCTGTGTTTGTGTATTTGTGCATTCTTGTGTAAAAGTGTAGCAGGGTGACAGATGCAAAGACTATTTTAGAAATGTAGAAAGGGAGAAAAGACTAGAGAAAATTAAGTGTTGAAAATGTTTTGTGAACAGGGTGAAGGTGAATACAAACAGTGTTGTTCTCGCAGCCCTACTATGTCATGAGCCCCCCTGCATCAAAGAGCAGCAGCACAAGGAAACAAGTTACTCTGCCTTCCCAGTGATAGAGAAATTTACAACCTCTGTCTGTGAGATTGTTTTTCTGCAGGTTATACCACACTGACCTTCAACTTTGTCAGTCCTAAGGATTGTCAGCACAAAGCTCTATTTCCCTGAAGTGCAAACACACACACATTATAAATATGGTCTTATCAGTGAGGCGCATGTCCTTCTTTTTGCATGATTTTAGGAAAGCAACGGTTAAAAAAAAAAAATAAAAAAAAAAATGGAAGCATATCAAGCGGAGAGAGAGAAAGTAGACAAACACCATCATATCATTGAAAATGTTAAAATGACCCCAACAACTTCATGTAAAGACATGTAATGCATTTGATTTCTAAAAACCAGTTCTCACTGGATCATAAAATATTTAATAGTATATGTATAGTGTAGTAATGCAAGTATAAATACTGCGTTTAAAGTGAAATTGTATCATTTACTATGTATCAGGTGTGAAAAAAATATTCACTAGATGAGCATGGACTACTTAATGGTATAATTTTCATGTAATCAAAGCCCATTTATCAAAACCTTTATAGCCATATTTTTCCAACCAATAGCCACTGAATGTATTCACATTCTGTAATTATCTCTCTGTACAGTAGATTCTATTGTTAGTGGTGAGGTCTGCCATTGCTTTGCATGAATAAAATTACCTACATGTGCAACAGAGATTAAAAGGAAAGGAGGTGTGCATGCAGTACCTACGATAGGACTTTAAATCCCTTACTGGACCAATTCAGATGCCACAACTTAGTGCCATGTGAGTACATTTATATTTTATTTTAATAATGTGATTCCTTCTGCAAAGCATTGTTGAATACTGGTACTTCTAAGCAACAAGTAACCGTAACCTCATTCCTCTTCAAGTAAAATGATACATTAAGTGTAGACATTTAATGTTACAAGTAATCAGCAGGCTTAAAGGCCAAATGAATTAGAACACCAAATTTCTGAGCCTAAACTGTCTGCATCAGAACAGCCAAACCCCAGCTGGTTATAATTGCATATTTTGGAAAAGCAGGTGGAGAGTAATTGTGTGAATTTGCAAAATATTTAAGTCACAGCTTAGACATTTTTTATTGGTACTTTGTGTTATGCTTTTAATAATTATATATAGTGTATACTTTATATATTTATCTGACAACTGAAATTGTTACCTTGAAAAGCTACTTAAGAATTCAAGTGTCACTTTTCTTTTTTCTTTTTTTTTTTGCTCACCTACATGAGGAAAGTTGGCCATTTATTATCAACAATGACAAGGAGTCTGGAATAAAACATGGTCTGCTCACTCAATAATAGTGTGTTCATAAAAGTTTAATAATTTTGTGACTGCAGCCATTCAGTTGCATATCACTGAACTGTTGTGGAAATTTTCAGGGAAATTTCCCATGTGGCTTAGGACCTGTATAAGTTAGGAGCTGCTGGTCAGCTGCAGGTTCACACACCAAAAGCTCCAATTATCAACAACAAAGCTGTCCACAAGATTTATGGCACACTGCTAGTTAGAAGTCAAGATTTACGATTTTGAACTGAGACTTCAATTCAATTCAATTCAATTTTATTTATATAGACTTCTGTGCACTTTAAACACCCAACATCCCCTAGACAGTAACCTTACTACAAATTTTTACCCTAACCTTATTAACCATTGCATGCCAACAAGACACCACAACAGAATAAATGAAATCAAAAATTAGAGGCTACTTAAAAAGGATCCTGGGGTACTGCTCTGCTTGGTATTTTTGTGATATTTCAACCCACCTGAAGAACAAACATCTCCAGTTATGGCTCACCAGATAACTGACTTGTAGAGGTCCAGATATTTTTAAACCTCAGCAATAAGTTTCTCCTCAGCCAGTCTGACAGCTACAAGACAACATGAGAAAACATGCTATCACTGGACAAGGAAATAAGTCAAGGTACAGTAATCATATTCAGTCAAACATGTGGCAGAAAAATGTTTTGATGAGGGCTGACTGGTACTGAGGGTAAAAAAAAAGATGCTTATTTAGTTGTGCTGCACTGCTTGTTGATCAAAATTATTTGGTTGAATTTCTTGTCTCATACACCATCATTTTGTCTTGTAACCCAATTGTTACCTGGATTATATTAATATAATTCTTAATCTGTCAAAGTCTCAAACGTAAAATAAATACCTGGTTTGAAGTAATATCAACAGATTTTTGTCCATACAATGTGATGATTAAATACCACACACACACAACACAACCACAGTGTGGGTTTTTACAGGGCAGTGTCCACCATTGAGTGGAAGGTGAACCAGTCAGGGGGATGTGGTTGGTGGTGGTAACGACTCTGGATGCACGCTAGGCCCTTCTTGCAGATCTCCTCAGCTGCTGTGCCCATTGGGGCTCCCTCGTGGGTCTCCTCAGCTAGCACCCAGCAGCTGATTTAGAACTGGTGCGGATCAGGGAATCCGACTGTTTTTAATTAATGTTAAGTCAGTTAAAAAAAAAAAGTCAGATAAGAAGTGTCTGAAAAAGGCAAAACAAGTTGTAGAGCAAATATTTTTAAGTTACTGTAATGATGGTGTCATGAAATGCAGGAAGATAGGACCCAAATGCAGACTGCAGAGACAGACTTGAAGCAAACAAAAAGTGAGCCTTTATTGTGGCTGATGGAAATCCAGAATATAAAATAGCAAAGTCCAAAAAACACAGAAGAACGCAATGGGGAACATACTACAAACTAACGGGGCTGAAACACAGTATGACACAATAAGGGATGATGGGCAAACTGACGCTATATATATATACACACATGAGGTAACGAGGGAAGTGGAAACACCAAGAGACAGCTGAAACTAATCAGGCTAAGGCGACAAGGGGAAGTAAAACTAAAGGCAAGACACAGAAGACAAAAGACTACCAAAATAAAACAGGAAGTGACTAAACGGGGAATCATTAACACAGACAAAGACCTGACAAGATACAAGAGGATACTGGGAAGGCTAGACTAAAACACTGGCGATCAAAATATTAACAATTCTAAAGGTAGCAAGAACTAAAAGCTAAACTCATAGGCATTACTATAATTATAATAAATAGAGAAAACCCTGAAAGCTATAAACTAAGGACTCTAAACATCAAAACTCAAACTATAATCAAATAGAGAACACAAAAGTCAGGGTACAAAACCCAGGATGATGGTTGGCAATAATTGATGGAATTGGCTAATGTTCACATTTCAAATTAATTCAGTGATGCACAGGTTAACTTTCTGTTAACATTCCCAAAATGCAATGCAGCCTTTCATAGAGGCAAACCTTAACACTGTGTGTTTCTACAGTTAGTAATGATGCAAAATGATGATGATGATGATAATTAGTAAGTGTCTGAAATCTCAGGTCGCTCCTTAAGAGAAGGAATCCATTATAAAGGGTGTAGTGAATGAGTGAAGAGGGATCTTCCCATATAAAAAGCTAACCCAACTGGACTCCTATTTAGAGTATTCTTAAACAAGTATGAAGAGTGATTTAAGTGATCCTACTATCCACCATCTGAGCTTCTGTGTCAGCTGAAAATTACCTGTGGGATTGACAAGTCATCCATTAATGATTGTCGATCCACATCCCCCCATTTAGAAATTGACTAACATGAACACAATGTCAGGTTAAAGGAATGACACAATACTAACTAGTGAAGTCTAATTATCAAACTGTCCAGGATTGAATCCCTGTAGTCTAACTGTTGTAGAATCAAAGTAAGCCCAGTTAATATGAATCCTGATGTTAAACTACAGAGGCTTAGAAGAACACACAGTTAACTTTCTTTTGAAAGCTGTAAGTTTTGCAATGGAAAAAACCTGACTCAAGCTCACCTTCTTTCACTCGTCTTCTTTCTTTTCTCCCTCTGTGTCTGTTGGTGATGAAAGAGCGCCTTCAGAGTGCCCACAAAAGATCCTATTTGTTGTTCCCGTTCCACAATGTGAGCCGTCTTTGTTTGAGAGTAGTCTTTCCATCAGAGCTATACAAAAGATTCCTTTACAATGTGTTATAGGAAGAAGACAGATATTTAAGGTGGAAAGAAGAAAAGGCCAAAGAGAAACGGAGGTGAAGAAAGCGGTGCAGGAAAAAGTGAGAGGAAAGATGGGATAAAAAAAAAAAAGCTAAAGGCGAGATTGGGGCCCCATGGCACTCCTGGCGCAATACGCTTTCCATTATCTTTGATGGTGGTCTGAACAAAGGGGTAGGGAGAACAGGTTGGCTCCGGACCCCAGGGTGATTTAATACTGAGCTTGAATCAGAGCCTACAGATCAATGACCACACAGGGGAATAGTAGACTGGGACATTTTTCCTCACTTTCTCAGCATGAGGCAAGAATTTCTCTCTTTTCTGTTTTCCAATGCTGCTTCCAAACAGGTCTCTCATTTATCTACCAGAACCACAAAAGTTCTCTGCCTTTGGTACAAATAAATATGCCCCCAAATAAGGAAGCAAATTAAATTTTGGGACTATTTAATTACAGGGTCTCTTCAGTTTTCTATGGGGTTGGTGCAGATAAATACCACAAAACCACCTTAAATTAACTTGCTAACTAGTCTGTGTCCCTCATGCAGAATGGACAAACAATTTCCTTTTGAATCTGAAAGTATCATCTACTTCATTCATTAGATTTCAAGGACTTATGATGGGTCCTTTGAAATCAGTTACTAAATTCAAAAGGGAAAAAAAAGACTTTGTTGGAGTCTGAGTTACAGGATTTTGGGGGTGTAAACAAAAGCTCAGTTTGAATTTTCAGTTTTCAACTTTTTTCTTTGAGCAAAGATTTTCTGGTAATGACGGCAGCGATCTCACAAAGAAATTCAAAATCAGGGCACATGAAAATAAAACCTAATCATATCAAATATAATTTGACTATAAATAGACTCAAGGCTGCCCTCCCCCACAAAAAGACAGTATAGGTTTTAGATGTAGGCTGTTATTACAACCTATATTTATCTTTTAAAGGCACAACTAGCAGCTGTGTGAAAAATTGCATGTGGTTTATGTACTTTCAGAGGGGGCAGAACTCAGCACCCTGGAAACACAGATAACACAGCTTTATAACATGTTTAATGTTGTTATAGACTGTACTTTAACTTAAACCAAGATGTTTTCCCAACAGAATTCTATGGTGCCTACTAAAAACCTACCAAGTTAAAACTGAAGAAAACAGCGAAACTTAAAAATGGTCCAAAATGAGACTCAAACTGTTTGTTCCACACCCAACCCTCCAAGGTCCTAATGTAGAAACACTCTTAGATATAATTTCAGAAATGTTTACATGGGTCCATCCATCCATCCATTCATAGGATCATAGGTCTGTCATCTGTCATAGGGTGAAAGGCAGGGTACATCCATTTCATTGGAGGACTTGTTTAGAGCAGACATCTTCATGATTCACTCCTTTCCAGCTAACAACCAAGACCTGCTTCTTGATAACCCAATTTGGGCTGGAACACATGGGGGCAGAATCAAAGTATTCATCCTCTGGGGACTAGTGCATGTACAGGTTTTATAACAATCCAATTGTTTAGATATTTCATCCTTAACCTAAGTATTTATTTAAGGGTTTGTTTGTTTTTTCATACTTGTTCATTTCTGTAATAACTTCCTTCATTCTGCCCTTAAATGAATACCATTTCAGCTACCTTATTTGAAAGCTGTTATTCCTCCTTGGTTGTACACAGACGGCTCTGTACACCTGTCTGTCTGGTACACCATCTGTTATGTCACCTTTATTTATGTGCCATTAAGAAAATTATATTTCCAGTGAAGTAAACAAACAGTTTAAAGTTTCAGCTCAGGTCATCAACAAAGGGAATCTTTCAATTCTCCTCTAATGAGTTTGCCTTTCCTGGCTCTTTGAATCAGCCTTTCTAATCAATGATGAGAGTCCTAATACACTACAATAGTATATGGATTAGTGAAGGTTTTTAAACATTGCCTTTAATTAGCGCTGTGTCTTTAAAGCTTCGAGTGTATGACTTAAACTAGCCCATGCAGGGGAGACATAGAGGACATTATGGTAGAAAGAGCAAAGTGAAAAGAAAAGAGAAATGAAGTCCAGTGGTGATGAATCAAAGTCACCTTGTGGAGGTCTGACCACTCATTAGGCTGAAAGAATGGAACATGCTGACCTTTACCCTCTCATCTCCGAGATACATTTGTCCTGTTGCCCCAGAAATTAATGAACCCGGTCGTTTAAAATCATCTTTTGAGTCAAGCTGAAACTTTGCACCTATCTGTATCTATGTGATAACAAAGACTAGAATTATAAACCAAGACTGTCCTGAAGAGAAAAAAATGAAAACATTGTTTATTCAAATGCAGTAAATGACCTGCAATGTATTTTCCTGACTGGTGACCTCTTTTTGGTTTTGCAAATAATGAATGTCCTCTAAGAAGCAAATTCAGGAGTGTTGTAATCCTGCTGCAAAGCCTCTTTGAATGAAAGTCAGGTTGGACAAAACATATTGCAGTTTGATTTTTATCTTAGCACTCAGCATTTGTATCTTTTTAACCATGACCTTCACCTCTTTATTCACAAAGCTGGCAGATCAGAAAGCCATATTAGTTTTTGGAACAGTGTATGAATAAATGAGTTGTCATAGGGTCATTTAATGTTGTTCACTGTTAATATTTTTTTAACTTTACCTCAAATGTTGTAGATGAAATATTGATGCTTTTTTTATTCAGTAATTTAAACCAAGTCATGCTAAACTGCTATAGTAATGTTAATATTTAAGTGAAATGACTGACAGTGGCCAGTATGCTTAGACCTTGGAGACACCTGAACTATATAATGAGTACCTGTGAAATTGCTTCCTATTGATTGCAACTGGTGAGGTGAAAAGCAGCAAAAGGTTTAGGTATTGGAATATTATGAAAACCATTTACAGCATCCATCTTTCTTGGCGTTGCTCTACTTAAGATGCCGGCACAATGTAATCAGTTTCCATAGTGTCCTAGAAATCGAGCATGAAGGAAGATATGCACAGTGTTCTTCCTTCTTTGTGCTTTTGTTACAAGTAAACAGTTTGTTTCCTCTAATGATTTACAGTGTCACTGAGAAGTTGCAGTGTATTTTTTTAAGGCCTGGCTGTAACATTTTGGGCTTTATTCACTAGTATAACTATTCTTTAAGTCAACGATAATTTTGGCAGGTATTCAAAAACATGTGCATACCAACCAGCTGTTTCTAAGCAACATCTCAAGAGAGCAACATTGACTTAACATTAAAAACTGATCCCAGTATTTTAGTTGGTGACCATCTGTCTTCACAATGATAAAAATATGATTGTTGATCACATTTAATGTGTACATTCCTGCTTCCCAAAGAATGAAGGCTTTCCATTACTGGCATTAATTGAGCTTTCTACCTGTAACACAGTCAGGACAGAGTTTCAGCTTCTCATAGGAGATATTTCAGAATCTAAATGATCTATCTATTCCTCTGGTATTTCCCTTACAAAACAAATATTTGGCCCCATTATTTGAACACATAAATAAATGACATAACATTCTTGTATTTACTATGGTGATGGGACCTGCACTATTTGTGCACTGTCAGGACTTTCATTCTGAGTTTATATCTGCTGAATAGCAGTGAAATGCCCTTAAACTAACCTGAAAGAATCACCTCTTGTGTTCACTCACCCTGACTTAGAGGCCTTGCTCAAACATGGCAGTGAACTGTTCCTTTCAAAGTACCTCAGGACCACAGGCAGGTACTCCCTGAAGCCTGCATATTGATCCCATCATCAGCCCAGACCTTCCCATGCTGGCCTGTCTGCCTTCATTTAAATGACCTCTATAAAGCATCTACATCTAATCTTAATTAGATATTGAAGTCCGTTAATTAAAACATTATCTCTGGCGAAGCACAGCTGGCCGGTCTGACGAGTTAATCAATGAGGATGAGAGGATGCCGTCTGCTGAAAGACGTGAGGGAAGAAACACAAACTTCAGGCTCAAGTGTGTCAAATTAAAATGTTAAGAGGATTTGAGGTGCATGTCCTGCATTTGTGATTATTTGTTCAGCATTATATCAATAAACTTTCAAGTCTCCTTTATGGCTTTTTGTTGTCGTCTGTCATCAGAAAAAGTACATGCGTTATTGTTCTAGACGCAGCTTTGTTAGTCACACATACCAAGATTTTAAGTCCCCTGTTTCTTAAAAAACAAAGTCAGATTTACATTTGTCAGTTCATCTCATGAATCTTAGAGGACCTCATAATAAAAGCATGCTTTGGAAGACAGGTGAAAACATATTAAAGTTTTTGAGAAATAAATTCTGAGAATTGTAAGTTGTACCAAAAGTTATTAAAACTTTACACATGTTACAAAGTTAGACACTATCCTTAAGGTCTCACAACTGCTTTGTAATACAGTTTGATGTACAGTACACCATTTCCATAATCAATACTTCAACACATACGCTGGGACCTAACCCAGCCGTGATAGGACAAGAGGTTACCAGTCTGTTGCAGGGCCACACAAGTGTCGCACATGTCACACTAAGACACTGTAAAACCATATAGTCATATTTGGCTCCCACAAAAGCTCTTGTTAGGGCCAGCTGAACAAGCTAAAAATAACAGTATTTTATTTCAAAAATGTACGAAATACCATAACCTTAAGTGCAACAAATACTCAAAGAATGCGTACAGAATAAATGTGAGAAAATGGTGACAACTTAAACATTTTTTTAAACAATTGCAATTGTTCCAATTGTATCAAAAAAATTACAATCCAATCACTGAAATATTTTGGCAGCTTATCTTATCCCTGACACTAATTTGATTGGATCTTCTAGCTGATTTGCCACGAGAATCCAGTATGCCGTTTCAATCTCTTTCTTTTGATGACCGCAAAAGCAACGGGGAGAGGCCTACAACTAGAAATACAGCCGTGGCATAAGCAAATAATCAAATTAAACCGTGGCTTCAGTCTGGGCTGTATTCTTTGAAGCAATCAATGTCAGACTCAGACTGATTTCAACAGGTGAATTCATGGAGGAACTCATTTAATCACATTGTCCTTTCATCTTTCAATTCGTGAGCAACTGCAGTCAGTCATTACATAAAACAGTTCAGTACAGGGAACTTTGGTGTTGACATCAGAGACTATCTGCTTATAAAATACTATAAAATACTGTGCCTGCTGTCCTCCTATAAATAACTCTGATATGAACTTCTCTAATGCAGGTGATGCTGATTCATCCATCCATCCATTTTCTTTATTCAAATGAGTGTCATGGGACATGGAGATGGAGCCATCCTGTCACTAGGCCAGGGGTGATGTACACCCTGAAGAGGTTAGCAGTTCATCACATGGCTATACAATGGCTGTCACTTATGAGCTGTAATACCAACACCTATCAGAGAATGTGCTCTCAAAGTGCATTCAAGCAATGATCCAAAACTGCCCCTCAAAATACATACCACAACTGTAAAAATGTGCTTATTTAAACATCTGATGCTTTAGAATTTAAAAGAACAGGAAAAGTTTTGCATTCTTTGATCTCAGACTGAGATGTTTTGTCTGGAGGTATGTGGTGCATCTCGTGACTCATACTGATGAGCTGTCACCCTTCAAATGTGGTAAACATCATCTCTAAAGCAAGTGTTGAAGAAGCAGCTCTCAGTGGTTTGTTTTTTAATGTACGTGGTCCAGGCATCCATATTTAGCTTTGGTTGTTCATTCCTGATATAATTACAAAATTTGTGTTGACATGTGGTATATATACACATTTGGCACATGGTGTATATATACATTTATACAAATAAATCAGTAAATTATTGCCAAAACAATTTAGGTATTTAATCAGTAGTTAAAACTTTACTGTTTTAATTAAATTGAGACACATTTTCCTTGAGTATTTCTATTTTTGTACTTTAAACTCTGGCTTGATTTTACTTGCAAATAGTGTACTTTTTACCCTAATCCATTCTTTATTAAACTACCTAGATATATAACAAATATAATCTTCAATTAACCCATTCAGTTAACAGTTTCCCCCCCTCTGTATTTCCAGTTTCATCAGACAGACAATGTTGGTTGAAAGCACCTATAAGTTAAATGGCGTAAACCATGTATAATACCAATACCAGAGCACAATGTGCAAGCAGCAATAGCTCCTTACTTTGTTATAAGAGTACATATTCATCTGTAGTTTTTCTTTTGCAGTGGGTCAAAGTTAAGGGGTTAAATTACACTGTATTTTAATAACCTAAGGTAAGACACAACTTTATGGGGAATTCACAATCAAGCAGCAGTATAAAAAAAATCCCCACCTTTACTAATTACTAATGACACATGCATTATATGTATACTGTAGTTAGTCAATAATGCAGTAATAGAATTTCATTATTTCTGAAATCCTCCAATTTGCATGTTAAGCCATTTCACTATTGGATTTTAAGTATACTTTTTTTTTTGCAAATATGTTGTACTTTAACTAAGGTTAAAAAAAAAAAAGAAGTATTTTTCTGCTTTCCTGCTGTTACTTTTATAAATGGTGAAGATTTTTTCCACTTGTACATTTAGCATGCACAAGGAAAAGCCAGAGACAGACACACTCATAATGTGCTGCTGCACTGAGAGCTCTTCTGATTCCATTCTATCTTCACTTTCTGGCCTTTATATTTCTTTTCATAACCACCCAGTAATAAAGGTGTAGATTGTCTTCTGTCTCTCCATATGGCATAATGTGAATGGGAAGTCTTCCTAAAAGCACTCATCTTTAAAGAGATAGTCCCTCTGTGTCTCCAGGCTGCTGCTCAGGTGCTGCTCTTCTTCTTTCATTTCCCTGATACGTTCCAAATTTCAGGAAAATTACCACCCGTCCTGCTGACGGCAATTTGTCTGGCATGACTCCACGATCAGCACTCGTGCACTGCTTCCTGATGTCACCTGTGTTTCGGATTGTAATTTCATGTACTGAGGACATCAATGGGGATGACATTTTGATAGAATATCATGTTATCAATTTACAACTGTTGAACTGATGAAAAGCTGTGCTATTGATCTCCCATCGGTGGAAAAATAAGACATTGTGTTTGCGATGGTTCTTAAAAAGATTGACACACCAGAAAAGATAAAAGCTTTAAGTATCTGCTATTTTTACTTATAGAGCTCAGAGGACCAATATTGTGAGGATAAAATTAAAAATAGCAAAAGAACTTTAAAGCAATGTTTTGATGTGCAGTCTTCTTGCAAAAAAAAAAAAAAAAAAAAAAAAAAAAATTTTTTTTTATTTTTTAATTTTGTTTTTTTTTTTTTTTTTTATGTTTTTTTTTTTTTTTAAATAATTTTTTAAAAAAAAT
>VUQI01025681.1:0-13435 GCA_015106735.1 Paratilapia polleni | reverse complement strand
GGGGGGGTAGGACGCCAGGCTTAGGGACAAGTTTTACTTGGCTCTGTTCAGATGTGCAGGGGCGAAAACTCCAACGCCGGCTAATCTAGCAGAGCAGCTTTGCCCTGGTTGTGTCCTCATCGAGAAACCTGAAACGACTCGCTTGCTTTCTGTCACTTTGTTTCTCTTTTTTGTTTCTCTGTCCCTCTCTGCAGCTCCTCTCATCAAAATGAAAAGTCTCTTGCCATTGCTCTCTCTTTTCTCTGTCATTGCTTATTCTGTTGTGATGTTCTTCTCTCTGTTAGTGTCTGACTTTCTGTTTTTCTAATGGGGGAAAGAAGAACAGATCAGCTTGCCGAGCTTGAAATCTGTTCTTTTAGTGTTTCTTGAGTTCCTATAAAATTTGTGTAAACTATCCATGAATCCATCCATTTTCTTATCCAGGTCAGGATTGCAGCTATCACAGCGTGAGAGGTTGGGTAAACACCCTGGACAGTCTATCCCAGGGCCAAAACTGTCATTCTGTGAAGAACACTGAGAGTACACAAGAAGCAAATGTTTCTGCCTTTTCTAAAACCTAAATTGCACATACAATGTTCCACACACGATGAATCATATTTTGAGGCAATGTTGCTTGTAATGCTCATGTAATGCTTCTATGCTTAAGAGAAGGACAGTGACCAAATCAAATATGAAGAGCTGATCCACACATTGTTATGTTTATACTACATACAAGGACATGATTAAAAAATATGTTCTATATCATATTTATGTGAAAGCATGTGGACATGAATAGTTGATGAAATCCACATCACTATGACCCTGTGACATTGTAGCTGTTAAATTACTGTCTCTTATTATTATTTTTTTTTCTATTTTGTGTCTTTGTCCTCTTTGTATAAGGGAATTAGATGTGTTTTCAGGAAATTTGCAGATTCAGTTCATAACTGAACATTTTCTAAGATTTTATTGGCTACTGGGCAAATTTATGCTAAATATGCAAGGAACTGCCTGTAGTACTGCTTCATACTCTTTATGTAGGTATTTGATTAAAACAAAGCAAGTTGTGTACTGATAAAACAGACATCTGTATTAGCATTGTCAGATGAAATAAATCATAATATAACTGTTGTTGATTAGATAAATGGTTCAATACAAAATACAGTATAAGTACAAGTATAATGAGCCTGCCAAAATCTAATGTTCAATAAGTGAATGGAAGAATTTTATGCTTAACTTTAGACACTGCATACTTAAAGCCTACTCAATTGGAGCAAAATGGGACAGCAACAGAAATCTTTTTTCCTGTTATCATAGTGGTGTGTGAACAGTGAATTCAGCAGTCTCACAGCCTGAGGAAAGAAACTGCTCCGATATGACACCTGATGCTTCTGTACTGGCTGCAGCAGGGTGAGCAGGATGTGGCTGTGGTGGGTATTGTCTCATTATATATGGAAATATAGAATTTCATTTCACTGTTATGCAGATGACTCAAAAATCTATCTCCCTCTCAAAAAGAATACCACAACCCCTCCGAAAGACTTGCTACACTGTCTCGCCGACATAAACTCATGGATGGCGCTAAACTTCTTGAACCTGAATGAGCAAAAAACAGAAGTGATACTATTCTGACCTCCTGACCCCCACTCCTCCTTTAAAGGTGATCTTGGCCCTTTGGAAAATTCCAAAACACCCTTTTAAAAAAAAAAAAAAAACTGAGGGTGATTTTGACAACAGCTTCACATTTGCTAAACAAATAAATGCTGTTGTTAGAGCTAGTTTCTTCCAGCTGAAGGCCCTTAGCAAAGGCTAAGCCTTTTTTGTCCTTCACTGATTGAGGGAGTAATTCTTGCCTTCATTTCATCCAGGCTTGATTATTGCAATATCCTTTATTTTGGAATCAGCCAGGCTCTGCTTTCTCTTCTGCAGCTTGTCCAAAATGTGGCTCCTCGACTCCTGACAGGCACACGCAAGCAAGACCATATTTCTCTTGTTTTGGCTTCTTTGCACTCCCAGTGCATTTTAGAATTGATTTTTAAGATTTTATTGTTTGTTTTTAAGTCATTAAATGGGATAACACCTCCTTACCTTTCTGATCTTTTAACTATGCACACTCCCAAAAGATCATTGAGGTCAGCCAACCAGATGCTTCTGGTTGTACTGAGAAGCAGATTAAAGCACAGAGGAGATCAGGCCTTTGCTGTAGCTGCCCCTAAACTTTGGAACAGCCTGCCCCTTGAAATTATGACCTCACCAACACCCGTTTGAAAACTAATCTTTATTCCTTGGCATTTAAACTAGACTGAGTTTGTTTTTCATCTGTCTGTTTTTCTGTATTGTGATGCTTTTATTCCTTTTATAGCTTCATTGTTTTATAGCACTTCGTTCAGCGCTCGTTTTTAAGCGTGCTCATAAATAAATTGACTTGACTTGACTTTAGTATCATTTGGGCTCTGCGCACTTCACTGATGCCACTCATGATGGGTAGATGCTCTGGGCAGTCTTAATCACCTGCTGCAGAGCCTTCCACTTTTTGGCTGTGCACTTCATGTGCCAGTTTAATGTTGCATTACTGTCCTCTAGTGTCATTTTATCTCTTATTCTTTTATCTTTCCTCCTTTTTTTGAGTCATAATATTTGCAAAGCGCTTTGAAAAAGTCTTCAAATCTGAGAGTGACTTCACACAGTCAGTATTTAAATAGGAACTTGATTTTGTTGCACACGCAGTCAAGTGTAAAATGATGGTGGTTGAGGTCAAAGGTGAATGGAAGGAAAAAGTGTTTCCTTGCCTCACTGAGACATTTCTTTCTCTCTTTGGGCACGCTCTTGTTTTCACTGTTATGATTCCACTCGTGCCATCTCGTTCCTTAACTTGTTGAACGTTTGTCATTTGAGAACTTATAAGCATCTCTTTCTACTACTTCACTTTTCTCTTTCTTCTTCATACTCCTTTCATCTTCCCCCCTCGTTCTTCACCCCTTTTGTTTCTCTGCCCTCCCTTGTTTTACTGCGACATTCGAACCTTTTTAAATAGCTCTGGGGAATCTGCTGAGGATCTTGTTACTGCTGTTGATCTAATAGAAAACCTTCAGAATGGCAGTGGAAACATCAAAGTCCTCAAATATAATAAAAGTCCCCGGAGGTATTGAACTGCGGCAACTTATTTTATTTATGAATAAAATTCACACTTTGCAGATATATGGGGCAAAGAATTTAAACCTACAGGTAGTGATGTAAACCAATTAGACAACTTTATGTAGAGCAGTGGAGAAGCAGCGTGGTTATAATGATCTCCATGCAAGCACACAGATTTTGATGCTAATCATATGCAAAGAGCTTTTTTAATTAATCACATTTAGTAGAGGGATACAATCCCTTTGCCTTGAGCTAGACCCTGAGGTAGTTGGTTTACACACACACACACACACACACACGTGCACGCGCACACACACACACACACACACACACACACAGGCTTTCATCACATCCTATTACCAGTTGTGATCTCATCATTCATCAGCTATGCCAAGGGGAAACATTTGTGCATTTACTGGAATCATGCATGCAAACGTTTCATTGCTGAAAATCATCCAAACCACCAGCCAACTGTCAGACCGAGTGGCTCCGAGCACCTCATCAGATCTCTGGATCTTCATCAATGATTGAGCGCTAGCAAATCATTCATAAGGCAGTTACTTAAACACACCACCAGTCACACAGAACTGCTTTGTCAGTCGCTGCTTAAATCTTTTTTTTTAAAAATGTTTTTGGTTTATTTTGTTTTTAAATTTTTTTAAAGTTTGCTTTATATGTTGTGTCACTTAATAAGACCTAGTGCTGGATGGAGCGGGATCTTATGGAGGGATTGTAGTCGGCAGCTAACCTGGGTTTGAACCCAGCTGGGAAAGAAGGAAAGATTGCTGGGTGAGTCAGAAAGAGTTGTGTCTTACTGTATGTGTGACACTTACAAAATAAATGTATGTGTGTACGCATGAAAGGCAAGTAGAAAATATTTTAGATACTGTCTGCATGCTCGCTAAAACGTGTGTGTGTGAGCATGTGTGTGTGTGAGTCAGTACAGTAGGAGAGGAGGAGAAAGTCTGCTCAGAGAGAGAGTCAGGTCTCACACTTGGCTGCATCCAGCTGTGATGGTAATAGGAATAGGCAGAAATCTGAGACAGACACTGCTAATGGTTTTTTCAAACTGGGAGGAATGATGACCCTAGTACTACCCTCCCTCTCTCTCTCTCTCTCTCTCTCTCTCTCTCTCTAAAACACATACGATCCCATTTTACTCTGCCTTTTTCACTCTTTCTTCAATTTCTTTCTTTGTCTCCTCAGTGCCTTCTTCCCTGCTGTCATTCCACTCTTTGTATCCCCTTTTCTCACATCTGTTATCAATCTCCTTCTATCACTGCCTCCCTCATCCCTTTTCCTTTTCCTTGATCATTTTGTGTCTCCTCTTTTTTAAATCTTGCTCTTGCCCATCGCTGTTTCTTTCAGCCAGTCTTCCCCTTGACACCCTCCTTTTTTTTTTTTAATTCCTTGCTCTTTGTTTTCTATCCCCTTTTCTAAACTCTGTTCCATACCCCATTCTGTTCATTAATCTCAACTCAATTCCCCATTATCTGTCTCAGCCACTTAATTCCCTCTAATTGTTTTCATAAATGGAAACAGAGGGAGAAAACGCAACAAGAAAGATATATATGAAGCAACCCAGCTTCAATGCAGCATTAATGTCATTAGTTTAAACTGTTCACAACATTCACATTCTCTCCAAAATTTGCAGAAACCATTACTGTAGGTCAATAAATATTGTGATGATGAAGACTTTGTATGAAAGCTGTTTTTAATGGTGAGCCAGGAACAAAAGTAGAATACTGCAGTAGTTTATATCAGCCAATTTCTTATTACATTGTGTACTTCACTGCTATCTATAGCCTCCCATGTCAGAGCCACCGGGAGGAGTCAAGACCTATCAGAAAGAAATCTACTGGCTGTCTGGCTACTAAGCTGTTGAGCTGGTCTCTCTCTGCCACTGACATCCACTAACATTTGTATATATATATATATATATATATATATATATATATACATATACAGTACATTTTTATTTATTTATTTTTTTAATTTGGAAAATTTTACAAACAGATTTAATTACACAGAATTCATTCAGTCTAGTCCTGCTTCCCTAACCCAATATCACTAATAGGACTGGCTTACTAGTGTGCCTAAGTGAGGAAGACACAACACTATTATTAACAGTTCTGTGAAAAAAAAAAAGAAGAAAAAAACATCTCATATTGATTCAGTAAGGAGTACGGGTTGATTTAAAGGTTTGAACACCCCATCTTCCTCTAGTACCTGAAGTGTAATGCCTCAGTTTAAAAAGCTATATGTTTGTTCATCCAAGTGAAGAACAGTCTCTTAAGTTGTGTCCACACAGGGAGCAATTCGCAGCGACATGGCAACCAGAGACCGTGGAAAGTCAACAACATTTTGCAACTTCAAATGACTACTGGCGATAAAACCACTGGGTCCTGAGATAAACTTTTCTCAACTCTGAGGCAAGTGATTCAAGCGACTGTTAATGAGACTGCAGGATATGGTGATTGACATATGACAGGGTAGTAAATTACCTAGGCAACCAAAGTCTGGAATATTGGGTTGTCCTGACCAAGCATCAGCTTCAAAGCGATGTGTGACAAATGAAGCTTTCAGTTGTTGCTTCCATCTCTTCAGCATGGCTCTCAGTGAATGTAATTGTTAATTAGATTGATTTTCTCATGAAAACAAAGAACTAGGTGCACCCATTCCATTACAAGATCCCACCACATTGCATCCACAATCAAACATTATGGCTATGTTATCACCATCCTGGTAGCAAAAGTGATCAAATATGATGCATGAGTTTAAAAATTTATCCAAAATAGACAGCAAACTTCATTAAAACACATTAAAACAGTGTCATCTGGGCTGTTTACAATATCTGTTCAGGATTTAAGTTTCATTCTGGGAAATTGAGAAAGCAAATATAGTCCAAACAAACAAACCCACAATACTCTAGTTATTCTTCAATAAAAACTGAGTAGCCACAAACTGATGCAATCTAAACCATTAGTTCTGCAGTAGATCTGTTCTTCATAAAAAGGTTTATTTATTTATTGTTGAAAGTGTCTGAGTTACAGGCGTATTCTTATTGTAACAGCTCCCACTTAGAGAAAAGAACAGCAATTTAAATAATTCAGCCAATTTAAAAGAAGCTATGTAGAAGTTGTCTGCTTGTATCCAGTGTCACTTGTAAATTAATTATGTCAAATACAAAAAACACAACAACAATACCTTATATAAAAGATGTGAGAATGCGTCCATCAAGCGAGGTAGCCATCTTAGATGAACGTACAAACACTTACAAGCTAGGAGAAAAGGAGCTTTTCTTGTGTTTTCTATTCTGTAAACATCATGATTCTCAGGATGAAAAAAATTATAATGTTACAATGACAAATTAGCTGTTTATGAAGAGAAACTACCAAACTACCAAAAGATCTCCCTGTCTTCCTCAGTGTAACTTCGGTGCATGGTACTGCTTTAAGTGAACAGCGTTAAAAACAGCTGGTTATATAAGTGCCATTACCGTCAAAAGTATTGTCCTTACTAAGGTTATAAAAGACATTCTCCACATAGCACTAAAAGGAGCAAATAAGCTATGATAACATCTTCATCACTTCTTAATGCCAGCTGTGAAATGGCACGTAAACTGGCTGACAACTTAAGAAAATAGTAATTATACCACTTGGTGCACACAACCAGATGGCAGTCTGCCTCCTTTGAATTTAAATGATGCACCTGAATCAACTTTTGAGCAATGCATAAAAATGGATTTGTTTGTCCTAATCAATGCAGTTTGACAATCTGCCAAAGGAGGGCAGGGCTGAAGAGAATCAATCTGCTGAGCTGTGGGAAATATTAGAGCAAGTTGGGTACAGCAGAAATTTAACTCACTAGTACTGAATCTCCATCTTGAGCGGAACTAGGTTGCATGGGACACTTTGGTAATGTAAAGAGCTATATCCACTCACTTAGACAAACATAATGAACTCATCACAGCGTAATTGGGATTTAACCGCATAGCAAAGAGAGCATACGGTATATTACTGCTTTTTGAAAATTTGTTCTGGAGACAGAGAGTGGGTGCAATAGAGCTGTTAATTTCCTCTCCATATGCATCATTCCTCAATATTATTTGCGAACACACTCATATTGACTTTTCCTCACCAGTCTAATTAAATGAGGAAGTTGTGCTTGTGCAAGTATTTATTTCTTAAGCATGTACGAGTTAGGGTAGCGCCTGCTTTCATCTCAAGCTCATGGTCAACAAAGAAATAATAATTTCATGTTCATATCCTCCTTTTTTATTGTCTTGTTTATGTGGGGGTGAGCCCGAGGCGACAGGTTGAATTATTATCCCTCTGTGTCCATATAAAGCCCACCACACATAAACATTTCATTAATTTTGCCTCATAAACGCACTCTCTTATCTTAGTTCCTGATGTTTTTTCTGCAGTTGTTCGCTTGTCTGCTGCCTGAGTTTAATTAATTCATTATCTGTTTTCCTCCCCATCCTCATCTCTGTGAGGTTGCTGTTTTGGGGTTTTTGTACAAATCGTTTGCAGTGATTATAGTCATGGATGCACATGAGAAGGGTATACTAAGGGATGTTGTTTTATAATGCATGTGCTGGGGATGTTGTGATTATGTAGTTTGTGTCTTTGCCACTAAAGCATCAAAATGCCTCTATTGGTTTCTTTAACTAATTTAGTTCAGTGACAAAAAACTCCTGTGGCCCTTGTAAAAAATATCAGGTTTCATAATTATAGGGCTCCAAAACTCCAAAGGAGGTTGGGGTGGATGGATGGACCAAGTGAACATTGGAGAAACAGCATTTATTTCCTGTTGCTATTGACTGTCAATAAAAAGGCCTTCTACTTCTGCTTATCATAAAAAAACAAGGTGCCTGTTTAAATCCAACATGAAATTTCCTTATATCTCACTGAACCTAGAACTGTTAGATAGTTTTTATTATACACTGCAGTAGAGAAGAATTGGGAGTTGGAGCGGGAAACACAAAACCACTGACAGCAAATATAGTTGCTTATGTGATTTCTAACCTTATCCTCACTGTTACAATAAACAGAAACAGAAACAATATTCTTCCCCATTACATAATAATAATAAATCAATTACAAGCTCCCCAAAACATTTTTTTTTTTTTTTTTACAAAAAATCCAAACCAATACAAAACAAAATAAATAAATAAATAAATAAAGTGAACTGCTGTCAAGCTTCTCTAATTTCTTGCCCCATCTTTCCTTCACTTCTCCTCTCCTTTTTCCATTCCTCATATTCTACAAAACCTACTTAAATCATCAAACAATGTCCTTTCTTTCACATGGCTAGTTCGGGATTACTTACCTGGCTCTCCCTGCAGGCCCATTAAACACCCCTGGAGTCATGATGGCTGCCTGGCTACCTCTGCATTCATAATGGTCATTAACTTAGGCACCAAAAATGAATGGTGGAATAATCCAATTCAGAGAGATCTGAAAATGCCTTTTACCAAGGGGCCTTATATTGATAGCAGGCAATTTCACATCTCATTCGCCAGAAGTCGGTTTATTGAATATGAGAGGGCTGGGAGGAAGAATTGCAATGTGGTTCCTTTACATTTCACCCGCATAGAGAAAGGCTGTGATATCTTTCAAGTCTGTGCAGTCCTCCTCATGTATCACACATTGCCCTGGGTGGATCTATTGTTAGGGATAATATGCTCTTAAAAGCTTTCCTTTTTACTTGGCCCGACAACAGGATTCCCTATTCAGCACAAGTCCTTTAACTCCCCACCAATGAGACAATCACATTATTTCATTTTTGAGAAAGACCTGCGGCATCGTTCTGCCACTCATTTCTCCCCTCTGCTGACAAGGAAAGGGGATCCTCTTCGAGCCACTTTTCTCTATTTTGTATCCATCAATAAAAACAAGGTTGGATAACAATGTATAATGCTTTCAATCCTTCCCGGGTCTTATCTAGAGTATCTATTCAAATGTGACCTTTTACACTTCGAGTATTTCCTCCCCTTTAAAAAAGTCCCCTGTGAACATAGGAACCAAAGCAAGGGCAAAGGATTAAACTTTTTAGGCTGTCATGAAATGTGTAATTGACAAGATTTTCATCTGGCTATGAATGAATAAGGAACCATGGCCAGAGGACATGAAACACCTTCAAAACCCAAATGATACATCACTTACAGTTGGAAATCCTTACAGTTTCTTCATCTAAAATTTAATTTACATGACATTATGAACTGAAACTTTTGTTCAAGGGTGACATTGAGAAGAACTCTTTAAAGCCTGCCAGTTTGTACCGAAAAGCGATAAGTGGTTACAGTTCATCAGTCCACTACAAGGATGGGAGCCTTTTACTAAGTTTTTAAATGAAAGAAAATACATTTTGTCAGATTAATTATAGATTTTGGAACAATTAAAGATGGTACTTTAAATGTCTCCTAAATACTGCTAGAATAAATGTGACAACTTGGTACGACTACAGTAAACAGACAAGAGTTGTATTGCTCCAGGGAATAGCTAGCATTCATCACATGGCAGTAATATGGTCATGTGTACACTGTACACATGACCATATTACTGCCATGTAACTGACTGTACAAAATATCCAGTTTTGGTCATTTCTGAAACTGGTAGATGGTAAAATTCAATGTGTGGTTAAAAAAATATTTGGAAAATATATGGAAAAATAAATATATGGTCAAGTCCCTCATTTTAAAATGGCAGTGCACTGTATTTTTACAGAATTTTTTTCACTGTAGTTTTAATCATAAAGACCACTTTTTCTTTAACCTCTTTCATTCAAATGTTTTTCTTTAATATATAACTCACCTGGATGAATTTTAGTTGTTTTCATTGGTTGGTCTTTTAACTTACAATGTTGATTATGTCTTTTGTAAGAATATAAACAGGAAAACTGGCTTTTTCTGTTTTTTTTCTATAAACCTATTGATCAGCTTTCAGCCACAAACTGGTGTGCAGGGAGTGCAGGGCAGAAGCTTGTAGAAGTTATTCAATCAAAATGGAGTGATTGCCAGCTGACGGAGTGGTGTAGGTAATAGGAAGTGACAGCTGTAACCTGTGTCAAAGCTCAACCTTTTGCTGACTCATCCGCCCATCCATCCATCCATCCTCTAACTTTTACATTTTTCAGGCATAATGGCTCTATAACAGTCTCCCTGTTTGCTCTTGACTCATGGCTGATCATTTTAGCACATTTCCTTTTCATGCAGTCTCCAAACATGACAAAAAGGCCACTCCAGTGATGACAGCTGAGATATATCCAAGTCACTATCTATTTTTGAGAATTAAATATTCAGTTAATGTAGTATTAAAATGGGCATGGTTTGAAAATCCCGTTGCCGCAGTCAGCTTGGAACAACTGATGCTGTTTTTAGATGCATTTTTAGCATTAAAAATTTAAATTTTATCCTTGTTGAGCTGAAAGAAATCTTGTAACAGGTACAATGGCTCAACCCTAAGCCAGCATGCAAGAATGCTTGGTGTCTCTTTTGACTCAAAATTTTACTTTATAGCTCACCTGGTTTATGCCATCAAATGTTTTTTTTTTTTTCCTATCTCAAAAATGAAGAGCGGCATTTTCTCTCTTTGAGTGTCATAAAGACTCATGCACCCTTTTAAAACCAGACACTAACACTGTAATGTTCTGTTATCTGATCAAACACAAGCAAGTTATAATTCTGCTATAACTGATTCATAGTTGAGCTGTCCAAGTGCTGACTGGAACCAGAAGAAGAAACATATTAATCCTATGTTAAAACTGTCCTGTATTCAGTTTACTTCTTTACATGTCCTTTAAGCACTTCACTGCACAAACCTACTTGTCTGACATGCTTCCAGTCTATAAATCAGGATGGGCTCTCTGCATGAAAAACATTTGGTAATGGAGCTCTGAGTTTTCATACTCTGAGCCACTGGAACTGACTGCCTGTGAACACACTTTTCAAGAGTTTTATTTCTCTTTCCTAAATTGTTCTACTTTTTTTACATTTGAACTTTTCTATATTTATATTTATATATTTCTATACCTGAATTGGACTAACTTGTACAGTTACAGTTTACAGTTTAATGTACCAATACAATAAAGGATCACATATACTTAACAAAGGCCTTTGATCAAGGGTTGGAGACTAATTTACAGTCTGTAGATAGTAGTACACTATAAAAATTGACAGAGCTTCTCCTACCAACAACTCTCAGCTGTTATTCTTTTTCTCTTAGACTTAAATCTAACTTAAATCTCTAAGTTACTTTTTTTTCTTTAGCTCCATCAGCTCTTTAGCTGATAAATGTTCCCCTGTGTTCACTAGCTCAATGCTAACTGTGACTGCGTGCCATTTGGTTTGAGCAGTTTTTGTTCAAAAGCGTTGAGTAAACCAAGCTGAAATGCACTACAAAGCTCTTTTAAATCTCTATTATAAATGAGTAAAGTTGCAATTATCCTTCATAGTGTTGCACTGATTTCACATTGTCATTTCCTTCTTTAAAAGGTTTCTTTAAAGTAACCATTTGTCACATGGGATGAAGATGACATCTGTTTTGAAATGAAATGACAACCTAAGGATGAAGAATCCTCCTCTCCTCAGCATTTCTCTACATCCCTGCACCTTCACCTGACAATCACTGCACTGAATAGAGGGCCGACTACAGCACAAAACGTTCAGCTGTCTGCTGATGCATCGACCCATATGTCCTTGCTCACTTCTGTCCCTCCCTGCCAGTCTGTGTCTCCTCTCTAAGCCATACTTTCTGCACAGTGCTAACTTGGATATGCCCACGGGCTAGTCTGCTCAATGTTCCCACTCATACAATGTTCATCAGTGTTCTGGTGTGTTTCTGCAGCAAACCACCCCAGCCGGGCAATTCACTGACCTTTATATCCTGACTTTCCCCCCCATCAGGCAAAATGGGTTCTCATTAATAGTTCATGGCTCCTTCCTTCACCCTGTTTGTTACATTGATTCACCTCCTTTTTCCTTTTCTTTTCCTATTCTGCTCATTTTAAGGTAGTTGCCTCAGCACTGTGCACTCATTTACACTGGTGCCTCACTATTAACCCTGGGAGGAGTCTCTTTTACCATTCTTCTTTCTTTCTCTCATTCTTACCCCTATTTAAAATCTCTTTAATGGTTAACAGACTAGTTGTAAAGCAAATAAAGGGAGCCTTTAGGGCAAGACTTGACTAATTCTTATTATTTCAGTGCTTCAAGTATCACGGCAAGGACAGAAAAATCAATAAATTTAACCTTTTGCTATAAATAGTAAGTGAAAAAAACATGTTGTGCACAACCCTGACAAGAAAATTAAAACTTCACCGTCTATGCAAACATTTCAACATCAGGGAAACATCCGGCTCTGTCCCCACAGCATGGGGATACAGAGGGAGTGCTTTGATTTAGAGTGAAATTGACTTGCAACAAGGAATAATAGGACTGCAGAAGAAGATCGTTATTGGTTTTCTCTTCTAGAACAGTGATAAAGGGACAATGTGCACTGATCCTGCAATGTTGAAATCATAGTTTCTTGACAGGCAAATAATGTTCTTCAATATTTTGACTCAGTAATGGAAGAGATATTATTAGACTCTTTGAATGTCTGTGAAATGATACAGTCTTTCAGTGTGCTGTCTGTACACCGAGACTTACAGTAATGTATGTAAGCAGCAGACAGTGAGACAAATTGTCTTTTTACTGACATGTTTTCTCAAAGAGGAAACTGAAGACAGGTAATTTAAAGTACACATGAATTGATCAACAGCAAAACAACACTCTTTTAAATATTATTCCCAGCACATGGCATTGACTCTACTGATCCCATGCTGTCCATATGTTTAGGCTTAAGAAGTTGCTTTACATCATTTGTGTTCTCACCTTTGAAAGAAAACATGGACTAGATTTTGAAGTTATTGAGCACTAGCTCAGTTCAGGTGTTTGACTGCCCCCTGCACTCTTCCTTTAACCTTAATTTATCTTCAAGAGTGTTTTGCTGAACATGCATCCCTTTTCAGCTCTGTCCTGTTTTACATTCATTCCTTCCCACCTGGGACAATATTTGACCAAAGTCTTGAAGTGTTGGCAGGGGCAGCTGTACTGGATTTATTCAGTATGAAGTGCCTTGCTCGAGGGCATCCCAATGGCAAGTGAGTGTTGGGATGAGACCTACGAAGAGGTTAGAGTAATGCTAGGTTAGAATTTTATTTATGGGTTGTCTGGGATGCTCTGTCAAGATTGCCCTTAAATAAGACACCATTTAAATAAAGAACACAGATTCACAGCATCCTGATGTTTCATTAATTTCGGTTTACTTTTTTT